>KE504245.1:0-95392 GCA_000344655.2 Fomitopsis schrenkii | reverse complement strand
CATCAAAACCTCTGTCTGATGCCCAAAACAAACTCAAAGTCCTCGGGACGCACCCAAGGCATTAAAACACACTGGAACCTTTTGCGTGGAGCTGAGACGCATGTGATGCTGGAGTTCGTCTTCCACGACGCTCACACAAGTCCGCTATTATCTGATGTTCTCAGTCCTATCCGTACAAATCTTTCCTCTCATGTTCCTCCCGCTTCGCTTAGTCTTGTACCACCACAATGTCGCCCACCACCCACCGTATGCGCTCTGACAGCAAATCCCAGGCTGCCAACCCGGGGTCCGCCACCAAAGTTGCCACCAAGGCCAAGAAGGCCAGTGAACCGTCTAAGAAGGCCAGTGAACCGTCTAAGAAGGCCAGTGAATCGTCTGGTAAGGCTAAGTCGGCTGGCAAGAAGAGACGCTACAAGGAGAGCAACTCAGAAGACGGCACGGACAGTGAATTGGAGGCCGTGAAGGCCGCTGAGAAAAGACTAGAGAAGCTCAAGGCGAGAGAGGCCAAAAAGAAGGAGGCTGAGCGGAAATCAAGTAAGCTAAACCGTTATATTCGTGGTACACACTCATTTCAGCTACATAATTACAGAGGTACGCGAAGGAACCGCTAAGATGGCCATACTCGAGCAGTCGAGTGACGGCGGGAGTGATGCGGACGACGACGTACCCGCTGAGCCCAAGCGCAAGAAGGCCAAGAAGACTCGTATCGCGAGCGACGATGAGCAGGATGAACAAGGCAACGACGATGATATGTGTACGCAAGAGGAAGAGCGGAGAGGCCGGAGGGATGAGGTAGCAGCTGAAGAAACATCGTCACCGGGAAGTCAGCAGCGTATGATCAGTAAGTTCATGACTTGCAGGCCGTAGATAAATGGATAAAAAGTACATTTACCCCAAGGACGCAACATGCTAGATAAAGATGAGGCACAAATGGCTGGAGATATCAGTAAGTCCACCGGTCAAGTGTTCCAAGAGTTGGGTTCCTCGCGTGGAGGGACACGTCGGGGTACCCTGCGCGTAGAGGTTCCAAGCTGTGGAAAGACGGTAAGCTAGTATCTATTCTGGCGCATACATATATTCCACTGACGATATCACATTGCACATACAGAAGCCGCAGGAAGACACAGCCGGAGGAAATGCGCACGATGAGCTGCCGAAGAAGCCGGCACGGATGGCCACTACGGCGGACGAGTACGACAACGGTCAAACACGTGAGTCGCAGGACGAGGAGGAAAGTGAGGTGGAGGTGGGCGATGGCAGCAGTGATGAGGATGTGCAGGTGAGCCTACAGACACAATCCTCTGAGTTACTCAACGCTGTCCCACAGGTCCTCAAGACGTCAAAGAAGGGCAAGGCCTCAGCATCCAAGGGCCGAGGCAAAGGGAAGAAGAGTCGCTCGAGGGACGACGATGGCACTGACACCAAGGGCGACTCGCACGGCAGAGCCATGCTTCGAGAGTTGCCCAAGGAAGTGCGCTTGATCGTCACCCGGGCGAACATGTTCCTCCGCCTGTACATTTGCCTCGAGAAGGCGTGGACAGACATCAGGAAAAACCCATTTACCTTGGCAAGTATACATCCACCAAGTTTGGCCTTTAGATGCGGTGCATGGTCCAATTGGCCTTGAAAGCCATGGGCAAGGCACTAAGAACCAGCCATTAACTCCACATGGCAGCACACATTGTGCAAGGTCAGAAAAGCTACTTCTGGGAACCCAGCCTTATACATGTGCAGGCAAAGCTTACCAAAACTTGAGTATGGATGCCGTAGTTGGTGCTCATGCTTGTATTCAGAATTATGTGGTACTGTTTCATTATCCCATTCCAATAATCAATACTATTGATATAGTACTAAGAAGTCCTGTTCTATCTACCACAGAGTCTGATATGCATATTTACTGGCCCAATTGTTCAATAAGAACTTCTGTGCTTTGTCAAGCACAGAGTCTGAAGTCCAGTCACTGGGTACAGTAGGTGTTGTGCGATCTGCCTTTGGCTTAGGAAACCGAGGAATTAATTGACAGGACTGGCGGATCATACTGAGGGGTATGATCTCGCCAGCAGGTGTACCGTCTGCACGCAGCGGTAGCTTGCGGACCTCGTACATCATGTGTACGGGGTCTGCGGAGGCCGGGAGATTTGCATACCATTCGACATATGCAAGGGGTCCTTGAGTGGCCCACTCCTCAGGTGCGTGCATATCATTGAGGCTGCCATGCTCGTAGATTGTGTCCGGTAGCTTGAAAATAACCTTGACACGGCCAATCCTAGTACCTACAATGCATTGTTAGTTCTGTAGCAAAACTACAAAATGAAGTGCACACCTTGTACACCAGTAGCCTCTGCATCTTCCCCATGCAAGGCGACGATGGTATCAAATCGTGCAGGGTCTGAGCCTATAGCTGGTCGTGCTTTCACTACATCTAGCTCCAGGCGATCATCACTGAGCGGTATGGTCGTGAACTTGAGGGTATAGTAGATGTCAAGGCGACTGAATGGGAGGTAGGAGCTGGCAATCTCCTGCTCCTGCAAGGTGAGTCGGCGTCCTAGCTTCATGGAATAGATATGTTGATTCAAAGCCTTGGCAAATCCAGGTGCGTGATGGCGCTCAGTGATGCTAGGGATGGATTGGCGAGAGGCGGATGGGTGCTTGGGTAGGAATAAGCCTGTACCGTTGTCTGTGTTCATGTTTGAATCTGCATCAATGTCCCAGGCCTGAGTATGCAGATGTGCACGCAATGACTCGAACATGGCGATCTTCTCTCGCCGTTCGAGCCATTTCGTCATCTGCGGCCGCTCGTTCCGGTGGTTGGATGCACGCCAGGCCTTCTTCGCACAGTCGATGTGCAGCCTCTCGAACATTTCAGTGTTGTAGTTGTCGGTGGTCCCGAGGCTGCGTATAGAGTCGGCGTAGTGTACTAGTGAGTGGAATTTAGGAATGTTGAGATGGTCGCGGATACCAAGAGTCTTGAGGATGTGCTTGTGCTTGTGGTAAACCTCGAGGGCGTCCTCAAGGTACTTGAGAGTCTGGTCGTCGTGAGTGGGGTACTGAGAGATGTAGATGAAATCGAGGAGGGCGCGGAATGTGAGCATGAGATCATGAGGTATGCGCCCGACGAGACAGCCCAGCAGAATGCGGGCCATGTCTTTGCGCTCGCTCCCGGACACCTGGGAGAGCGCAGAGATACCGTTTTTGAAGTGTCGTGTACCGTACGCAGGCGGGAGACAGCGTATACGCTGATCAAGCTCCTTCTCATCCATAGCCTCAGAACACCACTCCAGGACGTGCTTGAATACGCCCTGGTAGAGTTGGTGGAGGACGTCAGGGGTGATGCTGAGGTGAATATCGGCGAGCGAGTGGTCCTTCCAGAATGGGTCGATGACGTACCCGGAGACGTTCAGGTTCTGGCATGCGTCGATAAATGCACTGCTCCCCTTTGCGCCCTTGCTCCTTGAGAGCTTGAGCACGTCGAGGGTCCAGGTGCGACGCCGGGGAGTCTGCGCGCCCCCTTCTCCCAGAGAAGACTCTGGACACTGGCAGATAGGGCACGTACCGTACTTGGAGCAGGTAACCAAGCACTGCTCCGGGTAGTCCGCGACGTACGCGGCGAGTACGGGATGAACTCGGCGCACCTTGCCGTCGCCGCCAGTCACGTCAATGCCATTCTTGCCAGCCTCGATAAGCGGCTCAAGAATGATCTTGACGGACTTGTGAAAAAGTTGCTGTACGAGGGCGCGACGCTTGCGTTCGGTGAGCCCAGTTGAATCGATCTTGTCCACTGAAAGGTAACCAATAAGCACGCACGCGTGCTCAGAGGGTTTGCGGCGCAGGTCCTTAGGGATGTTGCCAAGGGTCATGTACACAGGGTACGCTGACTTGTTGCCTGAGAACTGGGTAAGTTGAGTCTTGTCTGTTGAAATAATCACGGGCGCGAGGGCAGATCCCTCAGGCAAGAGGCTCTGAGTAAGCAAAAACACGTCAGTATCAACACTCAATTTCTGCCAAGACCAAATCAATATTGACTCACCTGCAGCGCGTGCCACCACTTCCCAGTCCACATCTCCGTATAGATGCGGTTGTCGCGAGCGGAGGAGGAGAAGAGCTTGCTGGGGCGATAGACGATGCGGTCGGCGTGTGCTGGATTCCCGAGGAGTGCGCGTATCGCCTCAATGACGTCGCGGAATTGAACAAGGTGGCGTTCGCCCGGTCGATCCTTGAAGGTGAGCCATTCTTCTTTCCATTCAGCTCTTGCAGGCATTGAGTCGACCTTCTGAAGGAGGGCGCGCATGTTGTGATACGACAAACCCAACTTCTCACGAAACTACAACATAAGTGTCATCAATAGCTGCTGAGTGCAGAATAGAGGTGCGTACCCCAGGAATACTTAAAAGGCGGTCAACTGCACCTTGGTGTACTTCTTCTTTGATAGCCCAAGAGCCGACCTGCCAGTCAAGCTCTGACTCAAAGGGATGCCAGAGCTCAGACTCTGGGTTTTCCTCCATCCGTGAAGCTGAAGCTGGAAACATAACCGTCGTAAGTCTATGAGCTCATATCAATAAATTGGAAGCGCACTTTTCCCCTTCCCTGCTGACCTCTTCTCCTTCGCCAGCTGTGTGAAATGCCTTCGCCAGTCCTCCCTCACCGTCTCACCGCTCCCAGTAACCTTCCCTGCTGACTCGTCAACATCCTCCACTCGAGTATCTTCCTCGTCATTGAGCTGTACAGCTGTGCTGCGCTTGTTCTGACGAGAGGGTCCCGCGTGTGGCTGCCTTGCCAGCGTACTTGGTCCTGGAACTTGTACAAAGGCGAGATCTTCATGGAAGTCGTCTTCATCCCCCTCACCCTCTTGCCCATCTTCTAGGAGCTCAGTGTCATTGTGTACACTGTCATCCCGCCCTCCAGATGAGCCCAAAGTTGATCCTTCACAGGCACTGCAAAGTACGAATCCAAGTTATTTCATTTCACGGTTTCAGTAACAGTTAATGCTCACTTGTTTTCATGTATTGAGCTGCTTTGTCGCAATTGTTGTGCACGCGTGAACTCGGAGGAGGATGCGGCCAGTCGCTTTGGGTCAGGCTCAAAGACGGCCTTAAGCTTACCCTTCTTGTACCATGAGCATTTGCGGCTCATGGACTGGTGAGCCATAAGCCCCTGCATGGTATCGAAGCACTCATTGCAGGCTTCACATGTCTGTGCCAGCAGCTCATCCAAGGTGCGCTTTTGCTTTCCCATCTTGCCAAGGCACTCTATAAGTTGCGTATCAGAATACGCAGAATACGGTCAGTCATGGTGTCAATAATACTCATTACTCACCAAGCACTTGGGGATAGGGCTTCAGAATGGGATGTGTTCTGTGACTTTGTGCGTATACAGTAGCTCTGACAGGTATGAAACGCCCACATCCTGCCTCCTACATGGACAACCCAGCATTGTGGCGTGCGACCAGCGCCAATGTTGGCAACCAACTGACGTGAGCTCCTTGCACCTGGAGGAGATGGTAGGTTTTGAAATGCACCATTCTATTCTACTGCCTTGCATACATAGGTTTCACGCCATTGTTTCTGAGCTCACTAAACGCACTGCAACCTCATTGTCAGTTATGGTTTCCCACTGGCACAGTACGACGTAGGGTGTAGCTCACCATGTTTGTCTTCACTCAGGTGTGTGTGTTCATCTCTTCTCTTTGTGCTGGTCAATTTCACTGAGTCTTGCTTGCATGGATGCTCTGCACCAGGGCCAACATCTCTCTTGAGCGTCGATTTCAACAATTGATGCAAGTTGCCTTATTGAGACAATCCCGCGACGCAGGAAAATCCCAAAAAGGAAACCATTGCTTTGGGGCCCGGCTGGATCATGAACTTGTGGCCTGGTGAGCAGCTATGCAGCATCCCTATGATGTTACTGAATGGTGCTATACGATGTCCCACCTAGGATGCAGTTTCTGAGAATCGATACAGTTCACTTCTATGAAGAGAAGCACAACCACATGGGCAACACAATAGCCCTAGGCCGAGATGCGTATCTCCGGCGGTCACGTACAGTCTGATTCTCAGTGATGCCCCTTTGCCCCTTGACCTAAGTACTTTCCTACACGCATCTTCCACGACTCTCATAATACTGTGTGCCCTGCAGATGGAATTCCATATGCCGCTTGCTTTCACCCAACAGGCTGCCGCCGCCGCCGGTGCGACATCTGAAGGCGACAACCGCCATTACTTCACTCCGGCTGACCCATTCTCCAAGGACACTCGCCACGACACAGTTGTACCCTCCTCCTCTCCCCCTGAGGGTAGTCGTCTCTTTGACATCTCCGACGAATTCCATCGTTTCAATCAATCTCCCTCTCCTTTGAGCTCCACCAGTGAGCCAGACAAATACAACGACGTCGAGCAGCTCGTCTTGCGTATCAAGTCCTGGAAGCACTCTGAGGACATTTTTGGTGATCTACTGGGCGACACCAACTTCCCATTGGTGTATGAATACGCCGTGGTACGTGTCGTCACTGTACATTCTATGGCACTTCACTGAGTAGTATTCATAGGTTCGCAATATTGACAACAGCAAGTGGCACAATCTTCTTGACTTCATCCGGAAGAATACTTTGATCCTTAGGTTCTTCAAGTAGGTCATGTTGTTTCGCATATTGAGTGTCGCAAAGCTAACATAGCAATATAGGTTCTTCTACATGGCATCGACAGCTCACCTCCATCTTTCTACGCCGCATCCAAATCATGAGGGTGGCATTCGAGGCTTTCTAGAGGCATATCACGCCGCCATCTCTCTATCTCCATTCCAGGTCTTCATTAACGACTACAACCGCTCCATCATTGCAAAGGATGAAGCTGGTGTACCAGATGGCGTCGTTGGCATCTACTATAGGCGTAATATCTATGACGCTCTGAAGAGGTTCCACAGCGAATTACACCTCATGCAAGACATGGCCGTCTTTGAGGTGGCAGCATCAGAAACTCTTGAGTCGGTGGTGGGATCTGTAAGCCGTTGCCCTCAGCTTTGTACGTTCTTGCTGACTTCATTCATTCTATACAGCTGACCGGCATGATGGAGTGTCGTGTTGTTCCTCCCGGTACCACTACGGCGCCTGCAGGTTACGCCCCCATTGGTCCCAGCCTCTTCTGCGCGATCAAGTTTGTGTATGAGAGGTTCGTTTATTCTACCGAGCCAGCCTTGGAGGAAGAAGGGCTTGAGGCGGGTGCTCAGCCCAACATCAACATTGTTAGCACAGGATGGCACCACGACCTCGAAGTTCTCTCACAGCGCACGACAGCGTTCTGGTTCGCTTTCAACCCAGAAGACAAGGACGAAGTCGATTCCCTCAACGATGAGCTAACAACTGTTTGGGAGTGGGTACAATGGGGGTACGCTGTGGTGAGTTCCACGTTTGTAGTGTTTGCTTTACTATGCTGACTTTGTCTGTCAGCCGTTGCTGTCTACGTACGACCGGGAGACAATGATCAAAAGCCACGTGTACAGCCTTCAGCAGGTTGACGAGATCCTCGAGGCGCACGCGCAAGTCATTGAACGCTGGGAGAATGGCGTCAGCAATGCCCGCGCCATCGCAGCACGCCAGATCGCTGAGGCCGGGTATCGTGAGGCCATGCGCCTTGCGACAGTTGATTACAAGGAGATGGGTTGCATGCAGGATCTCAAGGCCATCGACGCTCTGTGCCTCCCCAAGGCCAAGGAAGCTGCAGCAGCGCTTGATGCCCTCAACATTGGCGCGTTCAGTGACCCAGTGCCCATACTTATTCAGCACCTCAAGGATGGTTGTCGCAGCCATGCTGATAGCATGCTCACAAAGAGCGGCTTCAGGGCAGTCATGGGCCCTCCACCAGAAAACGAGGCCAACAGTCGCCGTCTGAAGCGTTCCAACACTGATATCTTTGATCTATATGAAGTTGCCAGGCGCTTTGTCAAAGGCCAACAGTCCACGCAGGACGAGGAGACCATCGAACGAGAGAGAAAGCGCCGCCGAGTCATTGTCCATCCTCCTGTCCCACCTACCCCGGTGGAAAAGGACACTGGCTCCGAACCCTCTGATAGCACTGTGGAGAGTGTTGTCAGCAACCCCCATGACTCGTCGTTCGAAATGGACATCCCAGCGTCCTCGGCCAATGCTCAGAGGAGGGTCACTCGCAGCGATGCTCGAGCAGCTGCAGCTGCAGGGGCAGGTGGCATCAAGCGCGAAAGTGATGATGAATCGAGTCTGTCGAGTCTATCGAGCCTGGACAACATGGATGTGCACGACAACCACGGTCACAGTGTTTAGCGAGATGCAGGTGTAGGACATGTACAGTAGTCGAGTGGAAGCAGCCATATGCTGCATGCATAGTATTGTATTGACATGCATTGACCGTTCATGACAATTACATACATCAAGTACTCATGTAAAGTACTACAGAATGAAGAGAAGACGCAGCCGTAGTGCTCGTACACCGCATGATAAAGGGCCACGGTCCGTCGCGCATGTGTATAGAGATAGTTTACGCATTGGGTGCTTCTGAAAGTACACGGAACACGTCAGTATCTTCGTCAGCAGCATGTGCGTAGGGTGGAATATCCAACGTACACAGTTCGCTCATGTCGCGCTCATCCAGGTTGCGATTGTCCCGCTTGCATACCTGCCTATATTGTGCTGGCCTAAGCATGCTGCTCGTGTTCGTCCTGGACATGCTCTTCATGCTCGTCCTTGCTCATGCTCTTTGAGCTTGTGCTCGGCGAGTCCCAGCCTGCTTGTCTTGTTCAATGCGCTGCCGATCAGCCAAGCCATCTGTTCTCGAGGGTCAAGATCAAGTGGGCAGCACAGCAGATCTTGTCGATACAGTGGGCTTGACGTACCAGTAGTGTGATGTGGAAGAATGGGTGGTCCGTCTTGCACATGTCTGGAATCAATCAACCCATCGAGTGCTTCTGCAAGTACACGCGTTGCGGGACGAGTCGTCATTCTTGTCGGTGGCATGTACAATGGGCAAAACAATCAACGTACACATTTTACGAGTCATGACCATCAGTCGTGAATGAACGGAGCATGCCAGACATGCAGGCGCGTTCGACATGTTGCCAAATGTTGAACGGGTATGACGTAGAAGTCATCCCGAGTGACCGAGCTGTCTTCATGGCCAGCAAGGTGCATGACGCACTTCTCGTTCATCAAATGTCTGCTGGTGCGGGTATGTCTGGAAGTAACTTGAGGGGCATACCTTCGAGCTTAGAGCCTTTGCGCTCGTTCTATCCATTCATACTAACTTACTATTTCACCTTGCTTCCTCTTCGCGCTCTCCTCTTATCCTTCTTGCCCCGTGTCTTTTACGGCTTGTGCGGTCTTCTCGCTCAACGCAGGAGTTCTAGGTGTGTCGTTTGAATCCTGGGTCGTGTGGGGTGTCGCCAGAGTTGCATGTTTGACCAGGGGTTGCCACAAGTGAAGAAGCGCAAAACTTACAAGAGGGATGCAAGGCAAGCCCATCTGAATGTTTGGCAGATAGACTGGGAGACAGCGGAGCGGGCGGACGAGAGAGAGCAACTGGCAGAGGCACGCCGTCGTCTGCAAGTGCAAAGCGCTCAATTCGGCAAATGCTGACGGCAGTTCGCGCTGCTCTAAGTAGCTCTAACGCCCTTTCCTCACGTCCGCTGCCCCTAGCGTCCTCTCCTTCGTATCTCACCTTTATCTCGCCCTTGTCTGCGTGCCGCAGATTTCTAGTACACGCAGACAGGCCTATTCTCAAGACGGGGTGCGCGCAACAAGCTTCAGTGATGCACCAAGGGGGTCACTGGAGGTTCGCAAACTAGGTGAGTGCCCCGAGGTTCGCTTGATGGGCCCGCCGCGTCCAAGCCTGGTTCACATCGCCCATAACAATGGCGAATCCGGCCCCCGTATCGCTTGTCATTGTAGACTATGCCAGGCACTCATCATCCGTGAACCCCGGACCAGGCTCACCTATGGAGACGTTCACCACGCCCCTCTTCTTCTCCGACATCTATTCCCGACGGGCCCTCTGCGTACGAGAAACCGCTACCTCCCATTCCAGCACAAACTGAATGCACTCACAGCCGTACCCACGAACAATATATCACCCTTCTCCTACCTTGGGCCGCCGTTTGTACTCCGCCCAAGGGCGCACCTGCCCTCGAGCTGCCCTTCCTTTGCTACTCCTTCTGCATGTTTGTCCTATCTTTCCCGTTCCTTACTGATGCACTGCGCAACTTCCCCCCTGACAAGCTTCAGCCCTTCCTCGGGTTGATGCTATCTCAGACCTTGAGCTCCACTAGCATCTAGGACGAATGCGAGCAAGATAGTGAGGAGGCAGCAGGGCACAAGCTACTAGCGAAGCTGGAGAAACACGCGGCCATGCTGATGACGAGCGGATCAAGTTGCAGGAGAAGGAAGAGGTTGTTCGGCTGAAGCAGGCGGACCTTGATCGTCTCGAGATGATCACGCAAAAGAGGGCAGCGAGGGAAGCTAAGACAAAGGATCGTTTCGAGGTGAACGTCGTATGTGTCAGGACGGTGACTGAGAAGGGTCGTGTACGCAGTCGGATGCATGAGGTACGCATGCTCCATTTATACCCAGCTAGTATCCCCTCATACCAAAATCCACAGGAATTCATCATCCGTACAAGCCAGTCACATCAATCGGACGTCTTCGTCTCACGGAGGTATGGCGACTTCAAGACACTTGCAAACAAACTGCAGAAAGCACACCCTGGAGAGTCCATCCCTGCACCACCACCTAAGGATCGCACTACCGTGAACCTTAGCACCTCAATATCCGCTCGATCTTCTCCTGGCTTCCGCCCCACACCTCTGGGAAGTCCTCCCGTGTCCGCCTCGTACTCTGTCCCCGGAGGATTCTATCAGAACTAGGGCAGTATCAGCAGGGACTCCTTCTCTAGCCAAGGTACCGAGAGCCCGACATCCCCGAACTCGTTTGCCGTGGCGCAGAGCTTCATTATCTTCCACATGAGACCTCTGCTTGTCTTCTGTCCGACCCTGACTGGCCTCCCTCCACGATCGGTGCGGGCTGAAACCTGGTCACTTGGCTCGCAACTGGCTCTGGCCGATGTGATGACTTCAAGTTTGGCGTTGACGACTTCCCGCGGCGACTACCTTGCGAGTCAGAACTATCGTGACGAAGTGACCGTCTGCTGGATTCAGCGCAACAACCACCCGCCTTAAGCTGACGGTACTTGGACACCATTACTTACCGTCGGCATAGTTCACGGCTTACGGATCAAGCAAATGTTTGAGGGCGGCTCATACGCATTCCGGCGCGAGCCGCAGGTGGCAATGTCGAGGCGAAATCGTATTGTCCACGAAGATGCTAGATGGAGTCACACTGCCAGCGCAGGCGGTGGGAGGGATGGGGGGCCGGGGATGTGTGTTAAGGTATGGGGATCGCTGTGCTGTGCAGTTGATAGCTTACTCAGTGATCTAGGCTATGTCGTCAGAATCCACTAACTCGGAGGCTTCTTTGGCCACGAGCACATTGCCGACGACGTGCGTGCGCCTAGTATCGATGTTGAAGACCATTGGATAGTCTGTTTCGCAAGTACTGGCGGCAGTGTCGCAATAGCGACGAAGTTGTGGGGTGAGCACCGGGTCCACGGGTTTGTGCAGAAGCAGAGGGAGAGGTGAGGTACGTACATGACAAGCCTGTCCAGGTCAAGGTCTGACGTAGATGCCGTCTTGCGCGCATTGAGAACAGCAAGTAGACCTACGACGGATACGGACCTCTCAGGAGCAACTCGAGCTATACAAAGCCGACGGCGTACCTGATCTCGTTCGCACAGGGAGGGGGCTCATCCTACCTACGAGATGTGCACACGAGGTAGGTCGCAATTTGCTGAAATGGGAATGCCGGGGAGTGATGAAAAGGAATGGCACTTACAGCATGGATACGCGATTACACGTGGGCATCGCCGGGTGAGTGCGGGGTAGAGCGCAAAATCGGTCGGCAGCAGAATGTACAAGATTCCGCACTACGCAGCCACCGGGCGTGTGCTGTGTACACCCGCAAGGCGTGGACGCACACAAATCAGCTGTCCGGCTTGTGCACATCCGCTGGAGAGCATGTTCGGATGAGGCGCTCCGGGAGGAAGTGCTGAGGAGCATCGGGCCGATGGCGCAGATCCAGAACGCAATGCAATGGCGCCGTGGTTGCAGCTATCGAGGAGTGCACGTACCCCGCACAGCGCCCCCAGACTCCGTGCCAATACAAGGCCGAGAACAATGCTGACAGTTATGTACCGCGTTGCATCCAGGGTCACGGCGGGCTGTCTATGCGACCTTCAGCGCTCGCTTCGTGCTGGGCTGACGACTCTAACCAGCAGGACCTACTGCCATGATCGGCGGGCCTTCAGTGGAAGGACGAGTTGAAGACACACCGATTGACGCCAATATACCAGCTGCTGCCGACTGGCGGGTCATGGCGTGCAACGCACGTTCGCTGAGGTCACGTCGCACTTGGGCATGCGACAGCGAAACAAGGTGAGTGTAGTTCAGATCAATCTGACAACTGGCCGGGTATGTGGTACTGTGCGAGGATCTCTTGGCCATATCAAGGGCGGCCCATAATGCTGGACGACGAAGACACAGTGTGATGCGTCGAGTTGCAGAGGAAGCGAGCAGCACGAGGTGGAGGCAGAGAGAAACAGAGCGCTGGAGTGGAGGCTGATGTGCGGGCATGCGGCAGGCGGAGACATCAGTTGCGGGCTGCTGCACGTCAAAGCCACAGGTGAATTCTCGGAGCTTGTAGTAGCTGTGTGGGCGGCTGGGGATGGTGCAGTGTACGCATGGACGAAAGTAGGATAGACGGGGAAAAACGAATCACGCATTCTGCACAGGGTCCCTTCAAAGTCCGGGCGCACATGAGCGAATGAAGGAGAGGGCAGTGAGAACGTACTGGTACTGCCCCGCACCCCACTTGACTCACATAGATCATGCCTACCCATCCAGAGCTGGTTGCGGAATACCAGGATATGATCATATCTAGTGTTGATGACCCTGACATCAGTATCCGTATACGGACTTTAGATTTACAATCCGCGATGGTCTGTGGCTCGATCTCCGTAACTCATGTTAGGAAACGCTGAATTCTTCCATAGGTCAGCCGCACAAACCTACGGACACTTGTCCAACAGCTTCTCTCACACCTGGGGCCCCGATGCCTCGGCTTCCGGGCTTCCATCCGCAACCCAATCCCTTTCGCAATAAGATAGACCCAGCGCACTTTCGACTACTATCTTGAGTGCTTAACGCCCATTTGGCGGGCAGATGGCCTCCAGGCTTTTCAGGGCTCGATTTTCCTGGACAAGATTTATTGTTCTCTCCTAACTATGTTCACATGTGTGTCAGGGTCGAAGTTAGGAGAGAACATTGCGGATTTTCCTTGTTGTGCCCTTTCTGAAAAGGATCTACATTGGGCGCTAGCATCAAGTATGGCTCAAGCGCTGGCTGCCCTCGGCCGGTCGCAACACTATTCTTTGGTCCCCTCTACTTGTCGTTGTCAGCAAAAACATCCTAGACATGTTTCTCATGCTACAATCAGTATATAAAGCACCTAAACTGAATTTTATCTCTGCTGGTATGAGCGATTCGTCGCCCAAACACGAAAACGTCATTTAGGCGCCAATAGTAGTCGAAAGTGCGCTGGGTCTATCTTACCAATACCGGACCCCGCTCGTGAGCGCCACGCCCAAGTCTACAAACGCACCATCGCAGTCCCCCGCGTACCGCCTCACGCTGTCGCAGCGGATCCTGACGCTCGGCGTGGCAGACACATATGACAATGTCGTTGACTTTGAGTAGTATCTCTCTGTACTCGTCGACCTCGCGTACGTAGCGGGCGTGCCCGTCGGCGGCGCAATACGCGACCAGCTTGTCGACATCGTCGCGCGGGTCCGTGCAGCGCGGCGCTTCGCCGTCCAGTTCATGGTCAAGGTCCTCACGGACTAGTCTTTCCTTGCAAACGCGACCGAGGACAGCGGATGCCCGGAGGTCCTGTGGGCGGCCGCATGGATTTGTGGCGAGCACTGTGGGTGGGCCGTTACCATCTCCGTTGACGTAACCCTCACTGATCAAATGACCCTCTCCGGCTTTTTGGTCGGACCCACAGGGAGCTCGCCGAGCCACAGAAGCTGCTCCCGCATCTCCTCCAGCCCGGGCTTGTGGCGCTGGACCCTGACATTGTCGCCGTGTACCTGCAGGCCGCGACGAAGGTGTTTGGGTACTGGGCCGCAGAGCAGGCAGGCACGTTCGAGCTGGACGACCTCCCCCGGATCCGCGACGCGGTCGACGTGGCCCTCGAGCGTGCCGGCACGTTCGCGACGAGCCCCAACATCGAGGTACAGGAACGGAGGCGTCGCGCATGCACTTTGTTATCCGGGACCCTGAGGGCTGACCGATTTTTAAATTGCTGCTTGCTTCGCCCGGACGGACGGACGGATGCATTATCGCTACTTAGGCTGCGGAGATGGTGAATCTGTTCACATTCGTCCAGGCAGACCTGGCTGCATACAGGCCAAAGACGGATGCCGGCTTTGACATGTCAATTAGTCTGGGTGCAGGCTTTGGCGATGGCTTCAACGAGGTAGGGTTCGGAGACGCCCCGTCGCAGGATCCCGGATTTCCGAAGAGCCTTTATCTCATTCGTCCGCTGTTTTCTGCATACGAGCTGAATGCTGTTGCGGCCGAGGCGCAGTCGTTGGTCGAGATTCTGGAGGATCTCAACCTGGATGCCGTGGACCGTGTCACCGCCCCGGGAGTTCACTGACCACTTCGAGCCTGATGACGTGCTCGAGCCGAAGAAAAAGAAGAGCAAGAAGGGTAAGGAGAATGAGCACGGGCCCGGCAAGGGAAAGGAAAAGCAAGAACCATAGGCAACCTGACGGTGGTGACGTCGCAGGCACCTTGCAACCTACGGAGACTGCAGCAGAGCGCGCGGAGCGCGAACGAGTGCGTAAAGACCGCCCCTCTTTCCCTCGCCGAGGTTATCTGACTGATGGCCCACCCCATTCTCCAGCGCAAGGCAGAGCGACGCGAACGGCTGCGCGATGACCCGTACTACCTCATCGACGACAGGCCATCACGGAGCAGCAGCGTGAACGACGTCGACTCAATACCTGTCATCAGATTGGACGACGCGCCGCCGATTTCCCAAGGTGAGCCGCGCCCGCCCATCGGGCTGCGTCTGAGCATCGCTGACAATGCGGCGAAACAGCGGAGAACACAGCTGAATAAGGACAATGCTAGCTCGTTGCGGCGTAGTGCGTCCCCGGCTGTGCCGCCACCATCATTCCCTCTGTACGAGGTTGAGGATGACGTGCCGGGCGCCGCGACGCCACCGCCAATTAAGGTCACAAGGGCCAAAAAGAAGGGGGCATCTAGCGGGAAGAAGAAACGGACAAAGACTAGCGATAGTGCGGCCACGAGCCCCCTCGTAGAGTGACGTCGAACATTACGCATAAGCATATCAAGTCGCTCGTATTAACTCTGTACGATTGTGCCTATGGTATGTTGCTGGAGTGGTAGCAAAGTATGATGGAGGGATTGCAAGAAAGCAGCAGAGGTGGTGATACATGGGCGCGCTACTAGTGGAACAGAAGTCTGCTAGATATACGTGCGCCACCGACGAGACGTGGTAGTATGAGTGTCCGGGATTGCGGGATATCGTGCGGAGAACGGAGGAAAAGAGCGGTACAACTGCGGCAGAGTACATATGTACAGGGTTGGATTGCGGTTACCGCTCATCGGTCGTCTTCCACATGCTCGACTGAGTCCACGATTTCGTTGATCAGTTCCATGGTGACCCCAGGGATGATGCGCTCAGCCTCGGTGAACGCGCGCTGGAGCGCGCTGAGGCCTACTCGCGCTTCCTGGATCGACACGCGGGGGAAAAGCTAGTCGCAAATTCCAACCGTCGACCAGGGCTGATCCTCGTCGCAATGCAGAGCAAATGACGTACCGAGGCGATGGCAGGAAGTACCACCGAGTCCAGCATGGTGGTGTCGGGCAGCTCGTCGTCAACAGACGGCCGCCCACTCATGCCTGCCACATATCCATTCGGCTCGCCCGCCCAGTCCCCACACAGCGTAACGTCGAGCACCAGCTGCTGCGGCATCCCGATGTTGCACACGCTCGACGTGTAGTTCGCCGACGGCGTGCCCCACTCGGAGATGTCCACAACAGGTATAGGGTGCGCCTCAAGGAGCTAGCTGGACGCAATGGCTGCCCATAACCCCCTGGTTGTGACACGTGCTCGGGCAACATAGAAGAGTCCGCCCGCCCGCTCTCCATCTCGGTTTGCTGAGACCGTAGCACAAACATCCGGCATGACCCGCAGCTGTGCCGCCACAAGGCCAAACCATGCACGCACTTGTTTCCGTCCCTGACGTCCACGCAGCACGGCTTGTCGTAGCTGTGGCAGAAGACGGCTGCTCGCTGACGTACATAGATCGTACGAGCGACCATCCCGCGCCTGGCACACGTCGGCTCGCCGCATTCCGCGGTTGAATGGAGCTGGGTACGGCACGACGGGGGAAGTGGCCAGCCTGGCGGCTACGACGTATCTACGTATGCGATGCGTAGTGACTACCGGTAGCCGGAACGAAGCGGTTTGTAGATGTCCTGTGCGACTAGGACCAGAGTCGCTACGTCGGGTCTGGGCAGACAGGAGTCGGTGCAGGAGATGGAGAGGATCGCGGGCGCGATCTTGCAGCTGCGTCATCCCTCACGACGGGATGTCTTCGCCAGGTTGTGTCCGCGCGCTGCTGCTAATGAGCAGCGAGGGGGACATGAAAGGTGCGGTGAGGTTCTCCACTAGCGCCCCATGCCATGATCCTCGTCTTGGTCTTTCTTCCCCTCATGTCCCAACGTTGCCTCGCCGCTTGCTGTCGTCGACACGTACGCCGCCGATGTCTATCGTGATAGCACAAGAGGGTGAGTTCCCGCGTCTCCCAGACCGTGTTAGATGAGTGCTAATGCGGGACGTGCAGCGCTGAGGCGGAGAAGAGGGTCGATCGGCTCGCGCTTGCGTAGGTCGTGGTGAGCTCGAACACCACTCCTGATAACGAAGCGGTGGCGGTGAATACAAGTGCCATCCACGCCGCAACTCGGAGTGATGAGGTTAGGTTTTGGACAGCTGTTCCTCGCTGTGCGAGCGGAAACCCCAGATGCGCGAACGGTGCGCGCGCACGTAGTTCACTGATGTGCGTGGCGCGCTCTAGTCAGCACGCCCTGTTTTCCCGGACGAAATATCACGCCCCGTGAGCCTGGACGAGAGGTAAATACGGCGGCTTGTAACGCTGGTGACCCTTGTGACGACACGCGCTGGCGGCAGTGCGTTCGTTAGGTGTGTGGTTCTAGCCGCATTCGGGTAGGGGGCGATGTGCGTACGCTCCGCGACTGCACAATACATACGACTGCATAAGTGCGACTGTTCGAACGATGCTATGGATGATGCGACGCACCAATGAGCGGGGCTGTTGCACTGTGCTCCTGGGGGCTTGTGCACGTGTGTGTAGTGTGCGTGTCCGTGGTGCTCTCGTCGGCGAAAACTGAGGGAATGATACGCGGCATGGAGATCGAGCGCCTTGACCGGTCGTAGTGAACACGAGTGTAATCGATTGCGTACACATCACCATGGAAGGTGGTGTGTACGCCCAGGAGTGGAAGGATGAGTGTGGAGATGCAGCTGCTATGCAGGACACACTGGTGGTCAATGTAGAGCCATAGCGACGTATCAGTACTTATCACGGCTGGGGACATGCAACTTGAGAGCGGCTTTTGCTACTGGCAATGCGCAGCGTGCGCGCCGTCATGAGGGGCCGTTGCGGACATGCGGTGGGCGGACAGGCAGACGGACGAGTAGAGAGGGCATGCACAGAGCGTGTGTGGAGACGCGGCGGGCATGTTGGTGGAGGTAGTCGAGTGAAAGGACACGTTGAGAGCGAAAAGCGGTAGAGCAAGGGCAACACGATCGGAGAAGTCAATGGGATGTGCTGCGTCGGTCTAGAACTTATTTAAGCGCACACGACGTCGACGCTGCACAGAACACGTGTGTGTCCGAGTAAGGCAGGGGCGGGTGGCGGGATCTCTCTGCGTCGCGTTCGCGTCGTCCACTGTCCAGTCCGCCGAGTCCTCCTCCACCTCCTCCACCTCCTCCACCTCCTCCTCCCCCCCCTCCCCTCCTCCTCTTCCCCCTCCACGCCTCCCGCCTCCGCCGCCCTCCACAGCGACTGCATCGGCACAGACAACCACTGCCACTCCCCCTCTAGCCCGCTTGCACCACGTCCGTCTCGTTCACCACGGCTCGCGGCTGTCCGGGTTCACTTGCTCTAAAAAGGTCGGACGCCTGCGCCTCCGATGCCTCGACGCACCTTGACTCCCGCGACCTCCACTCCACCACCTCCTCTGTCCTTCCCAAGGATCCTGCTCAACTCGAGCTCTCTGACCCTGTCTGGGCCGCCAACCTCCGCCTCCTCAGGCGACACTGGAAATGGGCTGCCTTCAGCCAATTCTTCCACACCTTCGTGCCTCTCTTCGCCATGAACGATGTCACGCTTGTGGTGAGTTCTTTTGGTCCATATACCCGCCGTGCTTGCCCTACGTTCGCCTTGACGAGCGTTGCCACTGCGCTGACCGAATTCCAACAGGACATTGAGGACGACCTTGCCCGAGGCCTCTCTCTCTACCTTCCTCGTGTCATGACCAGGCTCCTCTACACTCTCAACCAGGACAGAACGATATTGTGCGTGATCTCTTCGCTCTCCACTCCCCTCTTCTCATGACGTCTACCCTCAGGGTTGACAGCTGGCAGACTGCTCTCCGCAAGCAGTACCTGAGACGCGGAGCGTGCAACACCATCTTCCGCCGGTCTCGCGAGTGCACACCGACGACCTGCTGTAGAGTGTGCGCGCCGAGCGTGCCATCAAGCCCCTGATGTTCGTCATGCACGCCGTGCCTTCCATCCAATATCCCCCTCCTCTTGTCATGCCAGCAGCCGTTCTCGCGCGATGTCTCTATCCACCTAGCGGCGTTTCCGTGCACCTGCAAGAGCAATAAACACCTAACAGGCTCAAAGATGCAGGACGGAAGGGCACCTCGGTATGTGTTCTCTCGCACCCCTTCGTACGATAATCATAAATCCCTTTATCAGTATCCAAAACCGAGCGCCGGCTGCTATCCAAGTCACCGCCGAGCAGCTGCTCCGAGATGCTCAAGAGCGTCAAGAGTCGCGATTTCGTGCGCCCAAGCAGCGTGTGGAAGACTTTGAGGAGCTGCACGAGTATCGAGGGAGGAAGCGAGAGGAATTCGAGAAGCGAATTAGGCAGACGCGATCGAATATGTACGCCACCTTGCCCTTCCTCCGTCTACCTACTCCTGAGGCCTGTGCAACAAAGAATGGCTTCAATACGCAAATTGAGAGGCGAGTCAGGGTGAGTATGCACGCTCGCGCTCCGTCTTCGAGCGCGCGCTGGACGTGGACCCCCGGAGCGTGCATGGCTCCGCTACACCGAGATGAAGCTCAAGGGACGAAACGTGCAGCGCGCGCGCAACCTCTTCGACCGCGCCGTCACCCTCCTCCCGCGTGTGGACCAGCTCTGGTACAAGTACGTCTACCCCGAGGAGCTACTGCAGAATGGCCCGGGGGCACGCCAGGTGTTCGAGCGCTGGATGCAGTGGGAACCGGGCGACAAGGCATGGCAGGCGTACATCAAGATGGAGACCCGGTATGGCGAGCTGGACCGTGCCAGCGCTATCTACGAGCGGTGGATTACCGTGCGCCCGGAGCCTAGGAACTGGGTGAAGTGGGCAAAGTTCGAGGAGGAGCGGGCCAAACTCGACAAGGCGCGAGAGGTCTTCCAGACCGCTCTCGAGTCCTTCGGCGACGGAGAGGAGGAGGTGGAGAAGGCGCAGGCCGTTTTCAGCGCGTTCGCGAAGATGGAGACGAGGTTGAAGGAGTACGAGCGTGCGCGGGTCATCTACAAGTTCGCGCTCTCCCGTGTCCCCCGTACTAAGTCGGCGGCGCTCTATGCTGCGTACACAAAGTTCGAGAAGCAGCACGGGACGCGCTCCACGCTCGAGTCCACCGTCCTCGGCAAGCGGCGCATCCAGTACAAAGACGAGCTCGCTCAGGATGGCCACAACTATGACGCTTGGTTTGACTATTCGCACCTTGAAGAGGGTGGCACGAGAAGAGGGCGCATCACCTGCGGAGGTCGAGGCCGCTATTGGCCGGGTTCGAGAGGTGTATGAGCGCGCTGTCTCCCATGTTCCACCGGGCTGGCAGAAGCGGCATTGGCGGCGATATATATTCCTCTGGCTAAATTGTGCCCTGTTTGAGGAAATCGAAACGAAGGTATGTTCCGAACTTGATTGTCGGCGACAGTGTCTCAACATGATATGTTCAGGATTACGCCCGCGCCCGACAAGTCTACGAGACAGCAGTACGGGTTGTGCCACACAAACAATTCACGTTCGCAAAACTGTGGCTCATGTTTGCAAAATTTGAGGTGCGCCACCTGGACCTCCCGGCAGCCCGCAAAATACTTGGTGCAGCCATCGGTATGTGCCCCAAAGAGGCGCTCTTCAAAGGTTATATCCAACTGGAGCTTGACGTACGTACGTCGTGCCTTGTCGTTGCTTGTCTCCTAATCACGTGCTTGCATAGCTGCGGGAGTTCGATCGCGTACGGACGCTGTACGAGAAGTACATCGAATTCGACTCGAGCAACTCATCCGCGTGGGTAAAGTACGCCGAGCTCGAATCACAGCTGGAGGACTTCGCGCGCACGCGCGCCATCTTCGAGCTTGGTGTCACGCAGCAGCCGCTCGCGATGCCAGAGGTACTCTGGAAGGCATACGTCGACTTCGAGGTCGAGGAGGGCAACCGCGAGGGCGCGCGCGCGCTGTACGAGCGTCTCATTGCGCTCAGTGGGCACTGGAAGGTGTGGATCGCGTTCGCCGAGTTCGAGGCGGCGCCTATCCCTGTTGCGCGGGAACTCCGGGAGGAGCGCGAAGAGGAGGAAGAAGAAGAAGAGGCAGAGATGGTGCCCGGTGACGTCGAGCGTGCGAGGCGCGTGTTTGAGAGGGGATATGCGGACTTGCGGAAGCAGGGCTTGAAGGACGAGCGCGCGGCGCTCCTGGAGGTGTGGAAGACGTTCGAGGAGAAGAACGGCACGCCGGAGGACGTCCAGAAGGTCCAATCCAAAATCCCTATTGTCAGTGCACGTCGCGTCAAGACCAGCGACGGACAAGAAGGTATGTGGTTCTTTTCGCAGTTTGATTCAGCCAGGTTTCAACCTCGCTACAGAGCTCGTTTGGGATATGGTTTTCCCCGACGACGAGAAGGAGTCCAACCCGACGTCCTTCCAGTTCTTGCAGATGGCGCACCAGTGGAAGAAGAAGCAGGCAGAAAAGGCGAAGTCCGGCCCATCCGAAGACTCGTCGCGCAATTCCACTGTACTCTCAGCTCCATCTTTCACGCCAGCCACAGCGCCTACCGGAGGAGAGCAGGACACGGATATGCGAGATGCCTCTAGCGACGTTGCGAGCTCACACGGCGGCGACGATTGAGCTTCTGGTGTAGTGACTGTAGGTTTGCTGCGTTGCGATGATCTGTGTTGTACAGCTACACGCTCTGCCCCATCTGAATCGTGCTAATGCTTTGAGTGTATCGATACATTCCCGCGTGTAAGCTCCGAATATACAACAAGATGAGTGTCTGCCAATTCGTCAAGATGTCCCAATCGCACCGCAACCCCGTCGTAGTCGTATCATCTCTTTGCGGCTGCCGCAGCGCCGCCTCTCCCGACTCGCTCCAGGCTCCCGTCGACGAGCTCGTACGCTGGCCGGCACCGGCACCGGCACTCGCCATTGTTGACAACACAGTGGACGTCCGGGCTGCCATCGATGATCTCGAGTGACCCCGCGTCCGGCAGTGGCTGTAGGTGCCCAATTGCCCGTCTGTTGTTTGCGGTGTCTATGATAGAACTGTGGGCAAAGTCCGTCCCGGCGTCGTGATAGCACGCGTTCTGCGGGTCTCCCTGGATCATCTCGAGCACGTCTGGCAGCGGGTCGCAGCCCATGCTGTCCGCGATGCATTGCTTCTGCGGGTCGGTCGGGATGACTTCGAAGCGGGCCGGGAGGGTGTCAGCCTGGTCATCAAGTAGTGTAGACGAGGGCGCGTGGGGATGAGTGTTGTCGGGGTCATGCGGAGAGGACGGTGCAGGTGTTGGGGGCGGGGGGAGCGCAACCGTTGGACAGGCCTGTGATGAGTGAGAAGGGTGTACGGAGCAGCTGCCGCATGCGGGCTGGATGAGCAGCGCTGGGTTTCGGTGTTATACGTCGAGCCGAGAGAGGTATATCTGCGAGCGTAGTCAGCCATACGCAGACGGTCGAACGCCTGGCGCACCCTTCGTCGTAAAGACTGCAGTACGATATTTTGAACCGTCTGAGATAGTCCCAGACTTCTCCGTAAGACCGGTTGATGATTGGGTTCACGCGGTCGAACGCGGGCCAACCCGGGTCAGTCGGATTTTGGAATGATAGTGTTGCTGTACAGGAGTCAGCGAACAAGTATATGTAGGACCGAGTAGACCCCAGCGGGACTCACATGCGCGCGGTCACAACCGTATTGTGACCGCCCGCGGCATTTGGGCCGGCGGTCACAATCGCATTGTGACCGCATGAGTGCACTGTTAGCGCCCGTCGGGCACCCCCGCCATGTTCGATCCCGCTCGCTCGTTAGCCCCTAGCGTACCACCATGATCGCCTCGCTCTACTCTCGCCCGGCTTACTCTATGTGCACCCCCATATTTCACGAACCTTTATTCGAATCTGGTCGCAAGAAGGCAAAGAAGGCAAAGACCCGCACTTAAGACCCAGCTTAATCACACTACACAATATGTTCCAAAGTCGCTTTGATTTGATTATTAATATGTACTAAACCCACCCTGTCGTTTACTACTAGCTCTCGATACGTATCGTACACTTTAGCTGTGTCGAAACATCCATCATCCTTCTGAGACACTCAGCTGTATCTCAAAAGACGACGACAGGATAGAGAATTGAACAAGATTCAATGAACCAAATACTCATGTGTACTACTCATCAACTTCCTCAGCCTTCATTCATGATGGGACGAGTTGCACGAAGCTTTATTCTGACGCGTAGACGCCTAAGTCTGGGTGTTCAGTAGGAATTCCGGAAAAGGCAGTTGCGCGCGGAGTGCCGCTGCGACTGCGTGCCCACTTCTTCGCTGCCTAGCCCCTCCTCCAACCCCTCTCTCCTTCTGCAGTCGCCAACACCATTGTGTTTCTGGTGAGAGGATAGCGGGGGCACTGCCTTGACCCTACAGGGACGGGCACCGACCTCCCTCTCTCGCCAGTCACCAAGACGGTGCCATGCACTGCGCCGCGGACCACCCGCAAAACCTCTGCAGCTTGCTACGGCAATTTGCCCTATATCTACCCCCTCTACAGTCTCGGAGAGCTGCCGCATCAATTTGTGGGCTCCTGAGCTCCACCCTCTGCTCGGGATGCAGGCTGGGATGAGCTGCGCAAGCTCTACCCGACAGGTGCGCCATCGCTTGTTCCCAGTCGACGCTCCCATCTTAACTCTACCCGAACTCAGTGTCGCTCCTCGCGGACGCTGTACACTCACTCAGTGATACGTCCCATCGCCCTCCGTGTGTCCGAATCTTCCTTACGCGTCCCTCTACCAGACCTCCTCGGTGACCTTGTGACCCTCGCAACATGGCGGCTCTCACGCAGACCGCCCTCAGAGCTACACCGCCCCTACGGCTTCGGCAAGTTCGAGGTCATCGGCTCCGTGACCATCTCCCTCCTCCTCACTGGCAGCGCGCTTGGGATCAGCTACCACTCCCTCGCCCTCCTCCGAGGCCCTCGCGCAATGGACCATCGACCACATGCAAGTGACAATCCAAGATGGGCCCTTCTCCTGGAATACCTCAGGCAAGGTCAGCAAGGTCGACACGGTGCTTGACATCAAGTTCCTGCGCGAGCCGATGGACTAGCTCCAGAACAACGCGCTGCTCGGCGAGCTTGCGGATGCAATCTCGACCGCAGCCTCGTCTGTTGCCACCTCCACGGAGCGCATCCCCGGCCAGCTGCGGCTCGCGAAGTCGCTGCTGAGCGCGCCGTCCGACCGCGACTCGGCGCAGCTCACGGAGAGTGCAGGCGAGCCGCGCAGCAGCTGCACCCCACGTTCAGCCCCAGTATTGTCCGCACCCCCAAGCACTACAGCTGGCGTCTATCAGCACCCCGACACGCTGATTGACCACGAACGAGTCGCACTTGGTGTCCGTGCACGCACGCAGGGCGAGCGGTGAGCCACCTTCGCAGTCGACGACCCCTTTGCGGCGGCTCAGTGGTGCCCATGCGCACTATACAACGCCAACCGCGGCCGCATGGCTCTCGACGCACGAAGATTCTTGTCTCTCTCTGGTGGCATACTCACCCATGCGTCAGCTGTACGCATCCCCGCCACGCGTCCTGCGGCACGTCGTGCTCGACATCGATCAGCTCTGTGTCACTGTTGACGACACTACCCAGGCTCGTCAGTACGACCATCCGCATCGCCTCCCACAGCACGCACAGCGCACCGCCATCGCCTCCCACAGCATCCACGGGATGCCGCATGCTATCGAGCCAGGCGTCTCCAAGACTCGCAACTGCCTCCATCGCTGGCGAGCAAGTCGCAACCGCCGACCTGTCCTGCACCGAGTAGAGGGCGGTGGCTCGCGCTCGCAACGTAGCACGCTCGGTGAGGACGACGCCTGGCCAGGGGACTGCACGCTCAGTGGCGCGACCACCCCATCACTGGCGAGCAAGTAGCAACTGCCAGCGCAATCCACCGACCTGTCCCGCACCGAGGCAAGGGCGGTGGCTCGCACTCGTGACGCAGCATGTTCGGCGAGGACGACACCTGGCCAGGGGACGGCTGCGTCCATATCCACTTCGACTGCGCCCAGCTGCTCGAACAGCCTCTCCAAACGCTGTTCCTCGGCCCTGATGCCCGCGTCTGGGTCACCGACGTCGGACACCACGCCGCCGCCATTCCTCATGTCCTTCTCGGGGGAGCCAGAGGGCCTGCTCAGCCCACTGATCACCATCCCCAGCCCTTTCCTACCATTCACAACAACATACACGCCGAAGATGAAGCAGAAGAGTCTGATATCGTTCTTTGGGAAGCAGCAGACGAAGACAAACGCGCCTGCAGCGAAGCCAGAACCGAAGTCCAAACCCGACGCGTTTTCTTCAAGCCCTGCAATGAAGGAGGCAAGAACCCCGCTGTCTAAATCAAATTCTCAATCGTCAGCTGTAACCAGCGCCATGTACACGCGCAGCTCGGACGGAGGCTTCAGCGCTCACGAGACGCCTCTGACCAGCGACCCTATCGACGTGGATATGTTGTCAGAGGAGGAAGAAATGAGAGGTGTGAAAGCTAAGAAGGCACCAGTGCGTTCTGGCGTCTTTTTTGGACATAGCCGCTACTAAGACACGGTATGACAGGCGACGCTCAGTCGCAAGCGCAAGGCCTTGGTCGCGGATTCGGACGAAGAGGAGGGCGAGATAGACGCAGTCGCGTACAAGAAGGGTCAAACGTCTCGGAAACGTTCTCCTCAACCTATTTCCACCAAGAAGCAGCGCGTCACTGTACCTCCGCTTTCTGAAGAGGAGGAAGAGGACAGTGACGAAGTCGGTATCAAGTCCTTCTCGCGGCGCTTAACGAAGTACCAGAAATCGCCTACCAACAAGAAAGCGAAGAGAAAGACAACCGACGATGATGACGACTTCATTGTACCCGATGATGACGACGAAGTGGACGACGTAGACGAAGAAAACCATCGCTCCTCTTCTCGTGCATCCTCCCGCGCTTCTGGCTCGTCGCACCTATCAGCGTATGCCCACTCGTCTGCAGCTTTTAATCTAACTTGAGTGCTAGCTGATCTTAGTATCGCTACGCCGTGTGAAGCATCGACGTCCAAGTCTGCCACTACAAGTGGTGAGTATCATCCTCACTTAGTCTTGTCCGTACGGGGTCAATCCCAGCGAGACCTTTCCCGTTTTCTATTGTGCGCGTCGACTAGCTCCGCGACAGGGAACGGGATCAATGTTCACCATGCTGGGACCCTCAAGTCGTGTTCACACGCACGGACAACGTAGCCATGGCCTTAACGGCTCGGAGAATGTCAGCGCAGCGTCGGCGACCATGCGCCAGTTGAGATTTCCACTTGGACTTGACGCTTTCAAGGACATCTAGCGAGACGATCAGCGAATATCTGCACTGGAGAGCACTTGGACGCACGACGAGCTTTCCGATCATTTCGACTGTCTTTCCGGTCATCGGATGACGAATCTAGAATGTTACATGCAATGTCCTTCGGTGAGGGCAGCACACTGGCTGGTGACTGGGAACAATGCTCTTCGTCACAAGCACGTCTAGTCCGTGACTCCTTGATAAGTCTGACATCGTATGATCAGTTCGGTACTCAAGCCATGAGAGGATACGTTGCACCGACCCCACGATCTCGGCTGCCTCGCACAGGAAATCCCTCGGGTTGTTCACCTCGGTGACATCCAATAGGTCAAGAGAGACGGAGACGAGCGGAATGAGAAGTCGGTCCTCAGAAGGATCATCCAGGAAGACATCTGCTAGGATATCTGACGGAGGCGTGCTCGCGGTACCTGGGTAGTCAGTTCTTGATATCATAACCGAGGGAGTAGAGCTTGATGAGTCCCTAGAGAGATCAGGGTTGACTGTGCCAGACGTGTGCATTGTCGGAGAGTGCGTTGTGTCGGCGGTAACAGTACCACCAGGGAAGTCGCAGTGGTTGTCATACATAACTAAGGGGTGATCAAGTCCTGGGGTCGTCGGTAGGGATAACGAACAGTCTGCTCGGTATGACACTGAGGAGACCTGCAAAGTGGGGGGCATTGAGCTTTTAGGCTCCGTGATGTCGACATGAATGCCACTACTGATGCCAGCAGCGTCAGGGTATATCAGGTCCTCGGCTAGCCATAGAGCGGTGTCAGCAGTGACAACGGACTCCGAGTCATCATCCGATGCGGTCACTCCCCGTTCCGCCCAGCAGTGAGAGTCTGTACTTGTCAGAGATGTGACAGCAGATTCTCCTTCCATGATGTCCGGTTCAGGAAGGATGCCTGCTTTGGCATCTCTCAGTGATCGTCGCCTATGAGCATCCTCGGTGATATAAATGTCTTGAAGTACTGCGTCGTGAGCAGCAAGAGAGACAGCATGTCTGTGGTCGTAGGGTCGGTTGGGGATACGAACCTGCGGGGTGGCGAAGGTACACTGGTAACAGTCAACGAAAGGGAAAATCGGCCGGGGTTGAAGTGGTTTGCGCGCGAGAGGATGGACCGTTGCAGGAGAGATCGGGATGCACATAGTCGAATCAATGCAACAATCTTCGTCTTCCTGGCATAGGCCTTTGCCTACGAGCACCAGCTGACATTTGTGGTCCCGCTTGAAAGGCATAGGCAGCTCGTCAATCTTTGACGTTGTTAGATAAGTACTGAGCGTAGCAACAGACAAAGGCTACCTCTAGGACGTGGGCCACATATTTCTGGCTAGGCAACACCCGCGCCGCAGCCAGCAATACGGGGTCTTGCAGCGGTTCCACCATCCTGACAGCATCGAGCTGAACGATGAGATATGTCCCATGACATGGTACCATAAAACAGTATCTACGCAGTGAGAGTGAACAATACACCGTCAGCCTGAGCTCCCCCTCGTCCAGGCTGCCAAACGTGACTCGGACGCCATATCTTCATCGGTTGCTTCGGGAAGTTTGAAGACCATGACGGCGGCAGCTTAGATAGCGACACTAGGATGAAGGCGGGAAAGGCACAACGACAGAATCTGCGATTCTGTCGTCGATGGAGGAGGAGCTGAGGTTCACGCGTCCACGACAAGTCGACTTGTGGCCACTAGATGGTACCGCTTAGGCCGCGTCCTCCGCCTGTTGATAAGAGTACTTATGTAATTGTAAACATAGGGTCGAGAATCGGGATGTCAGATCGAATCAATACGAATAAATACAACATAATGGCTGGAGGAGGCCTCCACAGGGAGCGGCTTACCATAAGTCGGGTCTGCATATTGTGTAGATATGATGAAAATGTGGAAATCCCGGTTAGGATATAGCGGCAGTAAATAGGCTGAATGAATTATGATCGTGTTTCGCATAAGCCGGGGCAAGATACTGTGATACAATGCAAAAGGAAATGTGACGAACGTGTCACCCCCTTTCTTCTCTGTAAGTGAGCAAGACAAACGGATATCATTTATGAGAATGTGCTTAGCATATTGTGCGGCAAGAGAGGCTGAAGAAAATGTGACAAGTGTCACACAATATGATCACAGGAATTCACCCGTCTGTGATTGAAGTAATATTGGTTGTGACAGTAATGCGAGACAATACAATCAGACTATGCCAAGGCCGAGGTACTGTGAACCAATCGGAATCTGCATAGCATAGCTCGGGGTCAAGTTATTGTAAAGGACACGGTGAACAAAGCATGATGTCATCGCAATATCTTCAGGCGATCTTTAGGCGCAGGACAGAAGACCTTCACGCTACATCAACCTCAACATATTGTAAAGAGATACTGATAACCACATGCTTTGTTCACCATTCCTTTACAATAACTTGACCCCGAGCTATGCTATGCAGATTCCGATTGGTTCACAGTACCTCGGCCTTGGCATAGTCTGATTGTATTGTCTCGCATTGCTGTCACAATCAATATTACTTCAATTACAGACGGGTGAATTCCTGTGATCATATTGTGTGACACTTGTCACATTTTCTTCAGCCTCTCTTGCCGCACAATATGCTAAGCACATTCTCATAAATGATATCCGTTTGTCTTGCTCACTTACAGAGAAGAAAGGGGGTGACACGTTCGTCACATTTCCTTTTGCATTGTATCACAGTATCTTGCCCCGGCTTATGCGAAACACGATCATAATTCATTCAGCCTATTTACTGCCGCTATATCCTAACCGGGATTTCCAGATTTTCATCATATCTACACAATATGCAGACCCGACTTATGGTAAGCCGCTCCCTGTGCTCCTCCGGTGTAACTTTACCATCCTGCGGAACAAATAACGCCAAATAACGCGACCGCGTAATGCCTTGGCGCGTGCTCATCCGCCGCGCTCGCCCCGTCCTCGTCCTCCCCGCCTTCATTGTCATCCTTCTCCCTCTTTCACCGCTCACGGTATCGGTTTCCCACTATTCACAACAACATACACGCCGAAGATGAAGCAGAAGAGTCTGATATCGTTCTTTGGGAAGCAGCAGACGAAGACAAACGCGCCTGCAGCGAAGCCAGAACCGAAGTCCAAACCCGACGCGTTTTCTTCAAGCCCTGCAATGAAGGAGGCAAGAACCCCGCTGTCTAAATCAAACTCTCAATCGTCAGCTGTAACCAGCGCCATGTACACGCGCAGCTCGGACGGAGGCTTCAGCGCTCACGAGACGCCTCTGACCAGCGACCCTATCGACGTGGATATGTTGTCAGAGGAGGAAGAAATGAGAGGTGTGAAAGCTAAGAAGGCACCAGTGCGTTCTGGCGTCTTTTTTGGACATAGCCGCTACTAAGACACGGTATGACAGGCGACGCTCAGTCGCAAGCGCAAGGCCTTGGTCGCGGATTCGGACGAAGAGGAGGGCGAGATAGACGCAGTCGCGTACAAGAAGGGTCAAACGTCTCGGAAACGTTATCCTCAACCTACTTCCACCAAGAAGCAGCGCGTCACTGTACCTCCGCTTTATGTAGAGGAAGAGGACAGTGACGAAGTCGGTATCAAGTCCTTCTCGCGGCGCTTAACGAAGTACCAGAAATCGCCTACCAACAAGAAAGCGAAGAGAAAGACACCCGACGACGATGACGACTTCATTGTACCCGATGATGACGACGAAGTGGACGACGTAGACGAAGAAAATCATCGCTCCTCTTCTCGTGCATCCTCCCGCGCTTCTGGCTCGTCGCGCCTATCAGCGTATGCCCACTCGTCTGCAGCTTCGGAGGCCGAATCGGATGCTCCAGAGGGTCCCGTCAACAAGCCCAAAACCTCCGCGCGTCCAGCGCTCAAAAAAGATCACAGCTCGAAGGGAGGCAACAGCTTTTTGACTGCCGCAGAGCAGCGTGCTCAGCAGCTGAAAGCAGACAAGAAGAGCAACGAAGACGCGTTCTCGTTCTTGCAGGATGTTCAGGATAAGGACGGTTCCCGGCCTGGCGAGCCTGGCTATGACCCACGTACTCTGTACATCCCAGCCAAGGCATGGAAGGAATTCACACCGTTCGAGAAACAGGTATGCCTATGTATGCGCCATTATGCGGACGACTGTCTCCTCACTGTGTCGTTAGTTCTGGGAGATCAAGCAGAACCATTTCGACACCATCTTATTCTTCCAAAAGGGCAAGTTTCTCGAGCTGTACGAAGAAGATGCGAGAATCGGGCACCGAGAATTTGACTTGAAGCTCACGCAGCGTGTCAAGATGAGTATGGTGAGTAGCAAATGGCTGCGTTCTATAGTCCGGCGATTGATGGGTACCTAGGTTGGCGTCCCGGAGATGTCTTTCAACTTCTGGGCCGCAAAGTTCCTTGGCAAAGGTTGGTAACACGAGTCATATGCACATGTATGCGTTCATATGCTGCCTAGGCTACAAAGTCGGGCGCGTTGACCAGGCGGAGACAGCGCTGGGCGCCGAGATGTGTCTCGCGGCAGATAAGAAAGGCGGCAAAGCGAAGAGCAAGCCTACTGCGGAGGAAAAGGGCAAGGACAAGATCGTCCGGCGCGAGCTCAACAAGGTGTACACGAACGGCACGCTTGTCGACGCCGAGCTGCTGACGGACGATCAAGCTGGCCACTGCGTCTCCATCAGGGAGGCGGAGGGCGAGGATGGCAAGGACCAGCAATCGTTTGGGGTCTGTGTGCTGGATAGCGCGACAAGCGAGTTCAATCTGAGCGCGTTCGAAGATGACGTGTGCAGGACGAAGCTTGAGACCTTGATGCGTCAACTGCGACCGAAGGAAATCATCTTCACCAAGGTAGGGCAGGATTTCTAATTCATGAATGCCTTCTTATCCGCTCTGTAGGGGAATCTCTCGGTGTCCACTACGCGTTTGCTCAAGGCCATCCTACCGGGCAGCTGCCTATGGACGAGTCTTCGGGAGAGCGAAGGGCTGGCGTACAACCAGACGCTCAAGGAGCTGAGGAAGCTCTTCCCAGCCACCGAGGAAGATGACGAGTTGCCCGACGCTGCGCACGGTCTGAGCACCGCTGTCCCAGAGGCCATACGTGACATGGCTGGCCAGCAGAGCGCGATGGAAGCCCTGGGATCGATGATATGGTAGGTCGTACGGCTGAAACGGTACGACAGCAATGAAGTGACTCTGGACAGGTACCTCAACACGCTCAATATTGACAAGGACATCTTGAGCATGAAGAACTTCAACATCTACGATCCTATGCGGCGCGGGCAAGGGCTCGTCCTAGACGGACAGACCCTGGCGCACATTGAGGCACGAGTTCACCCTTGCATGTTCGTTGGCATAGCTGATGTTATCCTTAGGTGCTGGTCAACAGCGAGGGCACGGAAGATGGGTCTCTCTTCAAGTTGCTCTCACGTTGCATCACGCCGTCAGGTATGCCTCTGTGACTACGGATATGCTTAATCATTCATCTCGTCGTCTAGGCAAGCGGTTGTTCCGTATTTGGCTTTGCATGGCTCTTCGCGAGGTTGCCGATATCAACGCTAGGTAGCTGTCTGGCGTCCTGTTGTGCGTACGCGGTCTCACTCAAACACCATCTTCAGGCTCGACGCTGTCCAAGATCTCCTCGACCATGCGACATTCGAAGCTGAGTTCACGAAGGTCGCGAAAGGCCTTCCGGACCTCGAGCGTATTGTCTCGCGTATCCACGCAAAGAACTGCAAAGTGAAGGACTTCCTGAAAGTATTGACTGTACGTGTTGCGTATTCTATGCATTGCTCCGGACGATAGCCGACGCTGTCCTATACAGGCCTTCAAGTCGCTCAGTATGGGTCTGTCGGAGCTGGCAGATGCCTCGGAGACGTTCCAATCCAAGACTATCCTTGGACTGTTGCGCTCCGCACCTGATCTGCTCCCGCATATCAAGCACGTCAGGTCAATGTTCAAGAAGCCTGAAGACAGTGAGTCGTGGACCACATCAAAATTCGTGGTTTACCTCACTCTCCTAATCACCAGATGCGGATGAGCTGGTTCCTGAAGACGGAAAAGACGAAATCTACGATAAGGTCATGGAAGAGATAGAAGAGCTAGAGGAGGAGCTTGAGCAAGAGCTCAAGAAGTTAGAGAAGAAGGTTGGGTGCGTATTCATTGTCGCCCTTCGGTGCACCCGATGCCTAACCCCCTGACAGCTGTAGCCTGACGTACTGGCACAGCGCCATCGGTACCAAGGTGGGTATTTCCTGAGGCAAATCGTCGTGTGTAGCGCCCTAACAACAACACACTTCAGGATATATATCTTGTTCAGACCAAGCCGACGGAGAAGAAGATCCCGAAGGACTGGACGAAGAGCGGGTCGACGAAGGTGAGAAGCTCCACGTCGATGCATCGCGCTCGCTGACGGGACTTCCTCCGTTGCAGGCTGCCGTGCGATGGGTCGTGCCGTCGCTGCTCCCGACCATCCGGAAGCTCAAGGAAGCCCGAGAGAACCGCAACACCGCCATAAAGGAGTTCAAATCTAGGCTCTTCGCTGAGTTTGACGCCGACAGAAGTGTGTGGTTGCGCGCCGTTAGGGTCCTCGCAGAACTCGACTGCCTCTTCAGTCTCGCAAAGGCCTCCACTGCGCTTGGCGAGCCCTCTTGCAGGCCCGAGCTTGTTGAAGGCGACTCCGCTTGGATCGACTTTGAGGAGCTGAGGCATCCGGCCCTGTGTGCCGGCACGGGCCTGAAGGGTGACTTTATCCCAAACGACGTCAAGCTCGGTGGGGCTGTCGGAAGAATTGCCTTGCTAACTGGTGCGTCTACGTAGCTTCCACTATCACTATCGAAGTACGGATCGCTGACTGAGGGCATCATGGTTGGGTAGGACCAAACATGGGGTAAGTAAGAGAAATGTTTATAAGGCAGGAAATAACAACTGACTGAATGCACCGATATCCGTCAGAGGAAAATCTACTGTGCGTGTAGTGTGCTGATTTGTATGTGGTATCGCTCATTAGCGCTCCAGGCCATGAGGATGACTGCTACGGGCGTCGTGAGTACTCCTTAGACACGAAGCCGTGACTGTGCTCATAGTGCTGCCCTAGATCATGGCTCAGCTTGGCATGCTGGTCCCAGCAAAGAAGGCCAGGTGAGTGAGAATGCAACCTATCGCCAGGCGTTGCGCTGACGTCTCTCAGGCTGTGCCCAGTTGACTCAGTGTTGACCCGTATGGGTGCGTATGACAACATGTTCTCCAATGCCAGTACATTCAAGGTCGAGCTGGATGAATGGCGAGTGTTCTATAGCGCAACACTGTTGTTTTCGACTGATCATGAGATGTAGCTGCAAAATACTGCGTGATGCGACGCCAAAGTCTCTAGTCATTTTGGATGGTACATATCCCCTGTCTCAGCTGCTGCGGTCGTACTGACGAGATTTGTGTAGAGCTCGGCCGGGGCACCTCGACATACGTGAGTACATGACATGAGTCGTAATGTAGCTCATGCTAAATGACGCCACACAAAAGGACGGTATGGCGATTGCAGGGGTATGTAGTGACAAAGCTGCCCTCCCTCACTGACACTTACCGAACGTTGTCCTTTAGGCCGTCTTGCATCAATTAGCTACGCATACCCTCGCACTCTCGTTCTTCGCGACCCACTACGGCTCTCTCACGGACGACTTCGCCTACCATCCGAACATTCGAAACATGCACATGCAGACGATAGTCGACGACGACAAGCGGGAGGTACGCTGTCCGCGCGCCCTCGCCCTCCCGATACATATGGCTCATGCTCCCACCAGCTCGTCTTCCTCTACAAGCTCGTCGAGGGCATCGCCTCGTCCTCCTTCGGTACGCACGTCGCGAGCCTCGCGGGCGTCCCGCGAGACGTTGTCGAACGCGCCGACGTCGTATCGAAGGACTTCGCGCGCCAGTTCAAGGAGAAGATCGAGGGCAAGCGGAATAAAGCCTCAGGACGGCTCCCGCTCGTGGCCCAGGCGGACTTCGCGTACCTATACAACCTCGCCACGGGTAAGGTCGAGCTTCCAGGGAACCCTGTGCGCCAGCGCGAGGTGCTCAGGATCCTCAAGGGCGCCGTGAAGGGCTACTTGAAGGCTGCCGCAACGTAGGTGGGGAACTGTGCAGTGTCGTCGTGCTTGGAATGCTTGCTATCGCTTATTGTACAGTCAATTAACTCTCGTGCTCTGTCGTTGCTACTCGTGCTGTAAATAGACATGTATCATAGCCTGCTTGAAGGGAGTGACTACAATAATGCTACTTTGTGTCTAATAATGTCCCCGTAGTGGTGTAAATATTGACGGGAGTCGAATCGCGGCCGTTACTTATCAGCATCGGCAGATATGGGATACATAGCTAGTCGGCAGAGTAGAGCCCGAACTCCCAAGGCAACTCCTGTCGGGGCCCATTCTCGGTGAAGAAGATGTGCCGCAGCCTGCATGTTGCATAGACTTTCACGTACGAGACATGCGAGTAGCCCCCACTGGGCACTGCAATCGGCCTCGAGCTGACATGCGGCACATCGCTTGATGTGGAGGACTCGTCATGCGCCGCATCATCTTCGTGTGGAACTCTCCGTGCCATGGAGGCCGACGAAAAATGGGGCAGGAACTGAGGAAGGTTGAGGGTGATAGTTGACCAACACGTCAACGGATTTGAAGACGGAGGCGGGAAGTTGAGTGGCAGGTGGAGGAGCGGACGCTTGCCCAGCTTCAGCTGAGGTTCCTTCTGAGGAGCAACGCATTAGTGATTGCATCCACACCCCGAATACATTACTTGGAGCTGACTTTGTCACGTCATTACGTGACTAAATGGATCCCCCCTCCTCCTCCTCCTCGCAGCCAGATGATGGGCTCTGGTTATATGACGGCACACGCGACGACATGGATGAGGCATATATACCTGAAATGTTGAACAACGCACGATACCCTCCCTCCCTGACCGATCTACAACACCAACTTCGAAAGACCATTCCCTCTGCAGATTGCGCACTTGCAGATGGATCCACGGGTGCTCAATGCCCAAGTCGCCTGTCCTCATGCGCAAGCTTCCTCCGGAACGCGACCAGCCTGCAGGTGGACATCGGATGTACGTCGTTTGCAGAGACGGGGATTGGATGTGGAGAACAGTCTGATTTAAGACATACTCCGTTCTATCTGCCTGGCTGACTTGCTCTCTGGCTGAGTCAACGGCAACAAGAATCGCCGGGGGCGGCGGCGGAGGTAGAGACGTAGAGTCCTCAAGCAGGCATATACAAGAGTCGGAAGGCAGAGACTTGTCGACGTGAGAAGAGAATAAGGTCAGAGGCTCACTGCCAGTCGACGAGAAGAGTGAGACGAGAGCAGGTTGTACAGCGGCGGAAAACATAAGATGCAGTCGTCGTGACTGAGTGCGCTCTTTGGCATCCATAGTACAGACGTGTTTACGTAATTGAGTCTCTCCAACTCCACGAGCTTGTCATTGACGCATGCGTCCATACTCAGTGATCGATTCACGCATGCTGGGTAGTAGTACTAGTCTTGAACTCGACCCTCCGAGCCACCCTAAAAGGGAACCGGGCAGTCGAGACTAGCTGGGTAGTCGAGGACTGGTAAGAACACGCAGCGCGTCGCCTCTTCAATGTTATTAAATAGTAGTTTAGTGTGAGCTTCCTACGTGCCAGTGGCTGGGCTACTACTAAGTTCTGTGCATATCATCACGACCCACTCAGTGGCTCATACACTGTAGACCGCTCACTGTGACTGCGGCATCATGCATCATAGCCCACTTGTTGAAGTAAAATGTGAGTTCGCGAGGGAAATGACGGCGGAAAACCCAACGATCGCGGACACGGGCGGCTAATTATGTAAGCTACTAGTGTATGGTACGAATTGACTCTACTGCTCTAGTAACACCGCTCCCATAGAATTGGCTAACCTGAGGTAGCTTGCGACCACTACTACTAGTAAGCCATCTAGTAGTAGTGCCTAGTACTGGAACAGTGAGCGGACTAAGAGCTAGGGCTGTACTTGCTGAGAATATGGAGGCCTCACTACTCAGGTTCAATGCCGATGAAACGTCATACACCTAGCTATAGTACTGGTAGGAAGTTGCATCCTATGTGGGTTCGACCTTGCTGCGATTTATCTGCACAAACAAGGGTGCATTCATTTTGCATCTCGGGACCTAAAAAGCATACATTCTCGACGACAACGCCAATTCCCGTAGGGATAAAGATGGATGCTGAAGCTGACTGACTCTCCCGCGGACGAAGAGACTCGGTGCTTCGTGAAGCGGTTTTCCATGGCGCCCCTGGTCTAGTAGAGCTCGTAGGCAAGGTATAGCCAATCGCCGTGACGACCTTCATTGATGTCACGGTTCCCGCCAACCCTATGCCAATGATGTGAGTAAGTTGTCCCATGGTGTGACACTGCTCGGGTTTGGTGCAAGCCTGAGGGATGACTGAAATAGCAACTCACCATGATTCCTTTCCTAGCATGGCCTCCTGCTGCGCTACGGAGAGCCCGCTAGAGCTGCGAATCAGCGTGGACCCTATAACTTTGCGAGTCTGGTACTCGTCGTGGTTTGAGTACACGTAGCGGTAGGCGCCGTGTGCGCCGGCAGCAAGGTCTTTCCATGCGGGGTTACTGTCTTTCTGAATGAAGATATCGAAGGACGTCGCCGCCTTATCGGTGTCGAACGTCCAGCGCGGCACCATCCACACGTATTTGCCTTTGAATCCATGGTTGATATCGTCGCTGCCCTTCTGGAACGTGCGCACTCGATCCTCCGGCGCATCGCTCTCCTTGTTGCCGTACACGGTGTCCATGTACTCGATGAATCTGACCGGCGAGGATACCACGACGATGTCGACGTCCTCATCGTCCTCCGGGCCCTTCTTGTGACTGGTGACTGACGTTGTGTCGAGCGTGAAGTATATGCCGGGCCCGGAGAAGGTCTGTTGGTAGAAGTACAGCTTGTCGCCGGGACCAATCGAGTATTCCTGCGTCTCGGTGTACTCCCATGTGTCCCTCTCCCCGCGCGTGACCTCTGTCGTCGAGGAGACAAAGTCTTTCAGGAGCTTGGACGCCTCAAAGCCAGCGTCGACCGTAGCTGAGACGGGGCCCCATGTCGCGGAGGACGAGACATTCACGTTGGTTCTATAATGTAACAATTGGGACCAACAGCAATGGTAGGAGGGAAAGTCAACTTACTTCTGAGCCTCCTCACGTGATGACTCGTTCACGGTCTTGGTGTAGTCCGTGCCGTTGACTTCCTTGGACTGCGTGACCTGGATGGTACGGTTGATGGTAGTGTTGTTGTTGCCGGAATTGTCGTACTCCTGAAGGAGCTTCCAGCCGACATGACAGCGGATTTTAACCGTAACTTGAGTGTCACTGGCAGTCTGTTGCGGCAACATAGTGAGGTGATCAGGAAGGGCACCAGGATAGTAGAGAAACGGTCGAATGGGAAGATGAACCACTTGTCTGCCACTGAAGAGACGGTGTTACAGACGAAGTGTATTTATACCACGAACGACTTCAACTCGAACCCCGCTCAACATGCATCTGAACCTCTTTCAGTCAGTAGAGCCTCGGCGCCGCCGGGCGAGACACATCGGACTCAGCTAGTAAGACCGCCAGTGACGGTAGTGATGCATCAATGTAGCTGTTCCCTTCAGCTGTTGGATGCCACATTGAATGTTACATACGTACTAAAGGACACCATGGTGGTGTCTACCATCGGACTCAGTCACGGCGAAGCCACTGGGCGACGCCGCGGCATTACGTGGAGAATCAAGTTGACTGAAGCCCAAGAATCTGGGGTTGGTCAGCTGAGCGCTCAGTTCAAGATGACACCCGTTGAGCGCTTGAGCGCTTTGCAATTGCGCCACACCGCTTACTTATACGCCTAATTCTCGCTCTGAGGCCTCGAGGACAACATGGCCATAGCATACGCATCAAGAAAGATGCATTCTGATTATGATACGGGCTGACCGTTCGGAGAAACCCAAGCCCAGTGCAGACCAGATGATGATCGGATGCATACTAGTATTAAGGCGGCCAACAGTATTATACTCGGTCTACTAGTACGTGTTGCTCAGTATGACGGACAACCAGTCTTCCGGGACTAATCAATTCCTCAAAGGCATACTCTCGGTACCTTCCCTCTTTTCGTTGATGCTTCAGCGTCGCGAAGAGGAGGAAAGCACTATAGTGTTACGTTGAGACACTGGCAGTGGGGTTTCACGGAGAAGGAGAACAGTCTTACGCGCATCTCTCATAAACAGAGGTTCAGGACAATGATCCACGCGGGCAGTCCTCCTCCGTGACAGTATCACTCTAACGAATGTGTCATTCATCAAAAAACCTGAAATGCGTTGTAAGACTCACAGAGTTTGCGCTAGCGGTTTTCGAAGTTGTCGGCTCCGGGCGTGTCTCCTGTGGCTTGACCTTCTTCGGCACAGGTGTACTCTCTGGTGCTTGTCGGAAGCCGCAAAACACAATTCCATCTTCTTCGAGTGTCATCTGGGCCGCAGTGTTTTTGTTGAGGTCGTTCCTCTTGAAGCCAATATAGGTTATATCTTCGTCATCCGACATAACGGGCTAGGGTCGGAGTCGAGCGGGGACGGATGAGGGATACTGGTAGAAAACAGCGAAGGGCACTGTGATCCCGAACCGGTTCACTTATATATGCGCGCACGAACGCTTAGTACGTAACTCTTCTCCAGTTGTTGACGTACTGCAGGCGAATAGGGACTATGCGATCACGTGTTGGTAACTCTTTACTAGCTTTGTGACCGTGTTGTGGGTCTGGCCTCAGCTGCGACGCTGCGTACACGAGGCCACCGCAGGTCGTCGGCTCTTTGAGTAGCTCGAGCGTTCTCTTTCACACCGACACCACCATGACCAACTTTGTTCGTTCGACGACTTCTTGCAGGATACACACTGCAGCAACATCAAACACAGGTATGAAGCGGAAGGGCGCCGTGGGGTTACACTCTCTGGATCCTCAACACGGATACGTTTACTAGCAGTCTAGCACTTAGCTGGTCGGTATCGCCTCGTGGGCTCAGAGTGGCTGCGTACAATGAAAGCCGGAACTGCACAACACAAGTTATACGGATGCATACAAAGGCTCGGGCGAGGCTGTCTTTCTCTGCTGTCCCTCCTCACTTCTGAACCGTCGCGATGTTCTCCCTCACCATCAACTTACCTGAAGTCGCCCCTTCGTTGTACCAGGTGTGTCCGATGTGTTCCACGTGACTGTGAATAACCTCGCTGATTACCATGATCATAGGCAGATGCTCGGTACCCAAGTGGGTTGCAAGTGACGCTTCATTCTACGGAAGGGCCGCCGACCAGGTCAGACTTGTGAGTATGCTTTTGTCTGCACAAGGGTTCACCACTTCCCCTACGTCTTTGCACAAAGGGGTCTTCATGCACCTACCCCCAACAACGAAAGCCACGCATTTGAAGAAGCGACGCAGTGCGGAGCCTCGCGCCCCTGCTTGGCTCGTGCCCAAAATGCTTCTGCGAATACGTGCTCCTCGGACACCGGCACCCTGCGATCGACGGCCCAAGGCTCTACGCTGCCGGGTAACAGCATCCGCATCTCCACGGACAACTCGACCGGCGCCATCACCTTCGACAGCCATCTGACGTTCTCCCCGCCCTCTCGCCCGCAAGGTGCGCGCATCAGCTATGGAAAGCCCCTCTCCGGTTCGCCCTACCGCAAAGTGGGGTCACACGGGCTACGCATCCAACCTGTCGATGATAGCCACACGTTCGAGCCCGCTGCCCCGCAGGAGGCGCAAAGCTCGCTCTCCGGAGACTTTCTCGACCAGAGAGGACCGGCAGGCCCTCAGGACAGTGCCAGTACGATGCCGATCCGCTCAGCACGTGGTTCCTCCAATAAGGCAGCGCCGGACGCTTCTCCAGAGATCCGAGTGTGAGTGTGTCCTGCATCGTTCGTCGCGACCAGCTACTCAAAGTGCATGGCCCCCAGCGATCGTCGCCGGGAACACGCGATCCGCGGACGCAAGGAGAAAGTCATCTGGCACGCGTCCCGCGGCGACGCAGAGCTGCTGGCGCCGCCGATGCCTCCGGCTGCCGCCAATCTGGCCGACGTCTACGTCCACGTCGTCGAGGGCCGTTCGTCGCCGCAGGTCTGGCTGCGCATGGAGCCGCTCGCCTGGGTTGAGGCCGGGGGAGGCCACGCTCACCCGACCCTTGACGGGTATGTCCTTCATCTGCTCCTCAGCGGCGAACCCCGTTGGGTGCAGCGCAAGTACTACCAGAGATACCGCTCTTTCTTGAGGAAGCGGGGGAAACTGCTCCCTGAGGTTAGAGTATCTGGGTCAACCTGAGCGGTGAAGCCATGATGATATACCAATATAATACGCTATGAGGCTAGAGCCTGAGGCTGCGTTGTACTGAACAGATCTAGCACGGGCCAATGTACACTGCGTGAACGGCCAAACGACTGATGACTAAAGATATCTATGCGTGTTCAAAGTTGGGTTGTAATGGCATTGAAAGACGCATGACTTGAGTGCAGCACACCGCTACATAACGTAGGATTTAAGGGCGTGTAAACGTCTCTTGCTTAGTAATCGGGCGTACGTCTTTATTTGTATTTGTGTGACGCGTTTGACACTGCACAGGCTCATGTTGAGCTCAGCAATGTTGTTCGCTCCTGATGATCTGGGTCCTACATATCCCGAGACTAGCTAGTGTGTGTTATGCACAATGCATGCTCCGTTGAACGTACGCCTCAAAAGTAAGCCTGAAATTGGCGCATACACCGGGCACCTTTCCTCCTGCTCGTCTCTTCTCCCCACTGTTGCGCAATCACCGTCATCACCGCAACCTCCGCAAACCGACATATGCAATGCCTTGGTTCAAGGGTTTCCTCGGATCGCACATTGAGTGGATGCCAACACGAACCACGGGATCGCCTTGGCCGCCCGTGGACTGTGGGATCGCCTAGGCCGAGTTAGTTCATGTTGGGAACCAGGCGAGTAGTCATTCTCAATTCGTTCATACCGACCACCATTCCCTGTAGCACCCAACGATGAGTCTCCCACTCGCTACCGGAGTATCGTCGCGGACGATCGCAGTGAGTGACCTCGAAATGCACATCCTCGAAGCTGGTGACCCGTCCCATCCTCTCATACTCTTACTACACGGCTTCCCCGAGATTGCTTTCTCCTGGAGAAAGGTGGTGCTGCCGATTGCACGTCTGGGGTATCGCGTGGTCGTTCCCGACCAGCGTGGCTTCGGACGCACTCGACCTCGCTTGGTCGCCCAGGCCCCCATCCGCTACGACGACGACGCACACCCCTACAGGATCCTCAACATCGTACGAGACACCGTCGCGCTCGTGTATGCCCTTGGCCGCCGTAGCGTCGCTGCGGTCATCGGACATGACTTCGGCTCGCGTATCGCTGCCTTCTGCACGCTCGTCCGCCCCGACATCTTCCACTCCGTCGTCATGATGTCTGCGCCCTTCGGCGGGCCTCCCCCGCTTCCCCTCGACGTGGACAACGGGCCTACTATTGCCACGCACCCGAATATCTTTAGCACGGAAGCCAGGACATTCTTCGCCTCACTCGACCCGCCACGGAAGTACTACGTACCGTACTTCGCCGGCCAACAGGCGAACGACGACATGCTTCAGGCTCCGCAGGGCCTCCACGCCTTCCTCCGCGCATACTTCCATACGAAGAGCGCAGATTGGGCGCAGAACGACCCCCACGCACTCTCGTCGCACGATCCACACGAACTCGCGCAGCTGCCTCCCTACTATATGATGCCGCTCGCTGCGACCATGCCCGAGGCCGTAGCGCCCCACGCGCCCTCCCAGGAGGAAGTGCAGCACAATGAATGGCTCCCGGACGAGGACCTCGCAGTGTACGTCGCAGAATACCGCCGCACTGGTTTCCAGGGCGGCTTGAATTGGTACCGCGCGATGCAGCCCGAGATGTCCGACGAGCTCGCGGTCTTCGCGGGTAAGAAGATCGAACGCCCGGCCATGTTCCTGTCTGGGAGAAAGGACTGGGGTGTATTCCAGGCCCCGGGTGCACTGGAACGCATGAAGAGCCAGGTGTGTGCGCGCATGGATGACGAAGATGTCGTGCTTGTCGATGGCGCGGGACACTGGGTGCAGCAAGAGCAACCAGAGGAGCTCGTGAAGCATATCGGGCGATTCTTGAAGAAGGTCGGCCTATCTCTACGTCGCTGACAACGACGCTGACTTAGGTTATTCTCTAGGTTGCTGTGGAAGGCCACTTGCTCTGACTATGTCCTCGACGCAGGGCGGACCTAGCACGTTTCTACTCTCCGCGTAAGAGTGCATATGCCAATGCCTTATAGCATCCTTGCCTCAGCAACGGTACTAACATAGCAGGCAGCGTGCGATCTGTGATCGCGCCAATCTGACGTCTTTCTGTAAGGCTTAGAACCGCATTTTCGGGCTCTAATCTGTTTGATCAGTCGTTTGGAAACTCAATGTGCCCGTCATGAATGCCTCTAGAACTGTCCTAGAGGCATCCATCCGCCACCGACCCAAAGCGATGCTATAGAAGTCTCTCTCTCTCTCTGAATTGACTGCCGCTCACATGCATTGGGAATAGCCACCCAAGCAACATCGACATTCAAGTACGGTAGCGGTCCGGGCAGCGGTGCCAGTGCAGCATGCAGCATGCATCATCCTGGAGATGACAATATTTCCACGCAACAATGCACATTCGGGCCCTGAGTAGCATTGTTGGCTGCCAGTCCTCACAACTTTTTAGAGTGCAGACAGTGCTTGAATGTTAAACTACGGGAAATCCGTCTGCCTCGCGCGAGTTGCATTCTGTCCTCAAGATGAGGATGCTGGGCCCCACTGGCGAGTGTTACTATCAGTGGACCAGTAATGCAACTTTTTCGATGTTCCCTTCCTCCTGTACGAACCACTCACCGGACTGCCTCGGAGTTTGCTCAGTCTGACGGACGGGCATCAAAGGCTCCTCTGTGAATTTTTTGGGGCTTGTTTAAGAAGAAGGAGTCTATGCGGAAAGCGAGTAAGTCATACGTTCCTCATTTCATTGAGGTCTCACTCTAGTTAATTAAACAGAAGTACGCCAAACTACTGCAGCCATGGCGGTAGACGAGCAGTCTAGCGACAGCGAGGGGGCTGAAAGCGCAGACATTTCCCCTCCAAGGCACAAGAGGAGCACTACGGGTCGCGGTGCCAAGGGAAAGAGTAGTGGTGCGGCGGCAGAGGAGGATGAGGAGGAGGAGGAGGACAAGGAGGAGGAGGAGGAGGATGAGGACGAGGACGAGGAAGAGGACGAGGACGAGGACGATGGCAGCGGCGAAGCAACATCGCCTAGAAGATCGCACACGAGCCGTGAGTGCAGGTTGTTCATTACCTGGAAAACACCTCACAGCCGTACCTCTACCTGGTTCAAGGGCAAACTGGCCTCGACGAAGATGAGGCGCACCTTGCGAAAGGCCTTGGTAAGTATCGAACACTTGTGCATTGTTGATCTCACCACTCTACTGCGCCCAACAGGGCCCCCCTCTGTAGAGCCAAGATCTCCAACAAGGAACATACGTTTCGGCCCTCCCATCAAGGCAGGTGCTCGCAAAAAGGGCCGTGTCCGGCTGGAGGCGGAAGCAGTGACGGTGACATATCAATATATATATTTAGTCTACATTGCTAACGACAGTGTCTCCCATGCTTCAGATTGCTGGCAAGGGCAAACCTCGTGGCCGTGAGGAGGACGGCCTCCGCGACCCTGAGGAACATGAGACTTGGCTTAAGAAGCCGGCCTGGTTGGCCACCACTACAGCAGAATACCATGGTGGTCAAGAGCCTTCAACTGGGGACGAGGTCGACGAGCTGGAACCAGAGCATGGTGACAGCAGTGATTCGGATGTCAAGGTAAGTGACCATAGTAGTGTCATCGCTCAGTGTTGTTTTTCTCACTTGGGTTCCACAGATTGTCTCTTCTTCCAAGGACAAGGGCAAGGCGAAAGCCGGCAGCAAGGGGAGGAAGAGACGCTCCAAGGCAAGGGATGACAGTATCTTCAAGGGCGACTCGCGCGGAAGGGTAATGCTCCGGGAGCTGCCAGCGGAGGTGCGCTCCATTGTCAGCCGTGCTAACACGTTCCTCCGCCTGCGGATCTCCCTTGAGCATGCATGGACGCAAGAGAAGAAAATAACTCACGACATCCTGCCGGAGAAGCACATCGTCATCCAGGACGCTATTGGCGATGTTTGGGAGATGGTAGCTCGGGAGCGTAAGGAGCGGAAGGAGCGCGAAGGCAAAGAACGGAACCTCAAGCACCTCGAACTGGGGTTTGACAAGCTCAATAACCCTGAGGAAGGCGCTGATGCTCGCAAGGATGTGTGCAACCTGGTATGTGTGTTGACGTGTGTTGCAATGCACGTCGACAGTGCTCATTTCATGCTCGTAGCTCTGGACGGGCACGGCACAGCTGCGCAACCAGGTCAAGAAGGAGGCCAAGAGCGTTGTCGAGGACGCATATGGCCTCAAGAACCTGCCGGAGATCCAGAGGGTCTCGGCGGCGCTCTTCCTCCTGAAGTACAACACTCAGGGCAACAACGCCATCCCGAACTTCGTTTTCGCGGACGTCAAGCTGAGCTGGGAGGGGGATGAAGTGGATACTAGGGTAAGTATTTGCAAACTCTTACAAGCTCTACTCAACACCGTGCAGGAGAGCACGGTGAATCGCAAGCAGCCGTTCCAGCACGCAGCCATCTTCACGTTAATCGCGCAGTACTGGTTCAGTAGCCAGCGCGAAGGACTCCTGCAGGCGCACTGGCCATCATCGAAGATTGCAAAGGAGAGGTTCCTCGAGATGCCGGACAACCTCATCGTGTTTGCGTGCAACGCAGTGAGTAGTATCTTGTTTTTCCGTGTGCGTTACATACCATACATACTAACATATGTACACCAGATTGAGACTGCATTGGCAGACATCGCCACCGGCGTACATCAATTCACGAACAAGGTGTATGCACCTAAGTGCGTGTTTATACTAGCACACCCTATCATCTTGGCTGACACTTCATAGGTGGGTCAACCTGATGGATCTGCTCAAGGTCATGAAGAGTCGTGCCCCTGCAGTCCATGCCGGAATCAAGGAGTTCATCGCGAACAGCGTCAGGTAAGCTTCATTTGACTGGAAGTATTCAGCACTAGTATTGACCTTGGGCTAGGAATACGGTGGCAGCCCAGGCTGCTGGGCAGAAGCAGAAATTGCAGGAAGATGCAGACGCCGAAGGCGAAGGGGACTTCATGTCCTGGAAGGAGATAGAGGTGACGGGCGTTGCTGGACCTTCTGGAGTGCAAGGTGTGTTGCGCTCAACGGTAAAAGTATTTAATTGACATTCAAAACCTCTGCCTCAGCTTCATCTGTCGCTGGTGCCGCCTCACCTGTAGTAGCTACTGCTGAAGCTGTGGGCCGAGTGCCCTCTGGCGCTGCGCCCACCTCATCCAGCCCTGCTCCCTCCACCTCGCATTCTGCTGCATGCGCACGTTCACTTGCCGCCTCACCGGTCACAGCCGATACACACGCCCCAGCTGCCATTACCTCCTCCGCCGCCAGTGCCTCTGCCGGTGACCCTGCACAAGTTCACTCATAGGTGAGTGCAGTCATTGAGAGGTGGCAGATTCATGGCTAACATCACTGATAGATTAATTATTGCAGGGCCTTACTGTGTATGGTGTACTGGTTCTGTTGCGCACTTCGTGTTTTGAGTTCGGAGTATCTCATTGTATTAGTACTGTGCGATCTATGGTTTGGATATGGATCCAAGAAAATGAAAGGAACGGAAGACATACTACAAGCAATAGTAAGAAGATATTTGGTTATACATGGCATTCAAAGTCTTTACATAGTAGGAAGTGCGAAACACAAGAGATAATAGTTGTTGGGTAAAGGAACTCAGGGGCAAGACCAGTGAAAATTTTGCCATGTTTTTGTCTTTGCCCAAACACACACTGGATTGAATTGGCTTACCAACAACTCTGACAAGTAATAAATCACCATTGGGGGGCTTGGACAAACAGAGCAGCTGCTTCGCAAGGTTCTGATGACTGGGACTTACCTCATCAAGCAAAGCTGCCAAACAAGGTCATATTTGCCTTTTGTGGAGAATGTGTGGGTTGAATGGTCATGGCTGTCCCGTCAACAAGCCCAAAACCTCCGCGCGTCCAGCGCTCAAAAAAGATCACAGCTCGAAGGGAGGCAACAGCTTTTTGACTGCCGCAGAGCAGCGTGCTCAGCAGCAGAAAGCAGACAAGAAGAGCAACGAAGACGCGTTCTCGTTCTTGCAGGATGTTCAGGATAAGGACGGTTCCCGGCCTGGCGAGCCTGGCTATGACCCACGTACTCTGTACATCCCAGCCAAGGCATGGAAGGAATTCACACCGTTCGAGAAACAGGTATGCCTATGTATGCGCCATTATGCGGACGACTGTCTCCTCACTGTGTCGTTAGTTCTGGGAGATCAAGCAGAACCATTTCGACACCATCTTATTCTTCCAAAAGGGCAAGTTTCTCGAGCTGTACGAAGAAGATGCGAGAATCGGGCATCGAGAATTTGACTTGAAGCTCACGCAGCGTGTCAAGATGAGTATGGTGAGTAGCAAATGGCTGCGTTCTATAGTCCGGCGATTGATGGGTACCTAGGTTGGCGTCCCGGAGATGTCTTTCAACTTCTGGGCCGCAAAGTTCCTTGGCAAAGGTTGGTAACACGAGTCATATGCACATGTATGCGTTCATATGCTGCCTAGGCTACAAAGTCGGGCGCGTTGACCAGGCGGAGACAGCGCTGGGCGCCGAGATGTGTCTCGCGGCAGATAAGAAAGGCGGCAAAGCGAAGAGCAAGCCTACTGCGGAGGAAAAGGGCAAGGACAAGATCGTCCGGCGCGAGCTCAACAAGGTGTACACGAACGGCACGCTTGTCGACGCCGAGCTGCTGACGGACGATCAAGCTGGCCACTGCGTCTCCATCAGGGAGGCGGAGGGCGAGGATGGCAAGGACCAGCAATCGTTTGGGGTCTGTGTGCTGGATAGCGCGACAAGCGAGTTCAATCTGAGCGCGTTCGAAGATGACGTGTGCAGGACGAAGCTTGAGACCTTGATGCGTCAACTGCGACCGAAGGAAATCATCTTCACCAAGGTAGGGCAGGATTTCTAATTCATGAATGCCTTCTTATCCGCTCTGTAGGGGAATCTCTCGGTGTCCACTACGCGTTTGCTCAAGGCCATCCTACCGGGCAGCTGCCTATGGACGAGTCTTCGGGAGAGCGAAGGGCTGGCGTACAACCAGACGCTCAAGGAGCTGAGGAAGCTCTTCCCAGCCACCGAGGAAGATGACGAGTTGCCCGACGCTGCGCACGGTCTGAGCACCGCTGTCCCAGAGGCCATACGTGACATGGCTGGCCAGCAGAGCGCGATGGAAGCCCTGGGATCGATGATATGGTAGGTCGTACGGCTGAAACGGTACGACAGCAATGAAGTGACTCTGGACAGGTACCTCAACACGCTCAATATTGACAAGGACATCTTGAGCATGAAGAACTTCAACATCTACGATCCTATGCGGCGCGGGCAAGGGCTCGTCCTAGACGGACAGACCCTGGCGCATATTGAGGCACGAGTTCACCCTTGCATGTTCGTTGGCATAGCTGATGTTATCCTTAGGTGCTGGTCAACAGCGAGGGCACGGAAGATGGGTCTCTCTGCAAGTTGCTCTCACGTTGCATCACGCCGTCAGGTATGCCTCTGTGACTACGGATATGCTTAATCATTCATCTCCTCGTCTAGGCAAGCGGTTGTTCCGTATTTGGCTTTGCATGGCTCTTCGCGAGGTTGCCGATATCAACGCTAGGTAGCTGTCTGGCGTCCTGTTGTGCGTACGCGGTCTCACTCAAACACCCTCTTCAGGCTCGACGCTGTCCAAGATCTCCTCGACCATGCGACATTCGAAGCTGAGTTCACGAAGGTCGCGAAAGGCCTTCCGGACCTCGAGCGTATTGTCTCGCGTATCCACGCAAAGAACTGCAAAGTGAAGGACTTCCTGAAAGTCTTGACTGTACGTGTTGCGTATTCTATGCATTGCTCCGGACGATAGCCGACGCTGTCCTATACAGGCCTTCAAGTCGCTCAGTATGGGCCTGTCGGAGCTGGCAGATGTCTCGGAGACGTTCCAATCCAAGACTATCCTTGGACTGTTGCGCTCCGCACCTGATCTGCTCCCGCATATCAAGCACGTCAGGTCAATGTTCAAGAAGCCTGAAGACAGTGAGTTGTGGACCACATCAGAATTGGTGGTCTACCTCACTCTCCCAATCACCAGATGCGGATGAGCTGGTTCCTGAAGGCGGGAAAGACGAAATCTACGATAAGGTCATGGAAGAGATAGAAGAGCTAGAGGAGGAGCTTAAGCAAGAGCTCAAGAAGCTAGAGAAGAAGGTTGGGTGCGTATTCATTGTCGCCCTTCGGTGCACGCGATGCCTAACCCCCTGACAGCTGTAGCCTGACGTACTGGCACAGCGCCATCGGTACCAAGGTGGGTATTTCTTGAGGCAAATGGTCGTGTGTAGCACCCTAACAGCAACACACTTCAGGATATATATCTTGTTCAGACCAAGCCGACGGAGAAGAAGATCCCGAAGGACTGGACGAAGAGCGGGTCGACGAAGGTGAGAAGCTCCACGTCGATGCATCGCGCTCGCTGACGGGACTTCCTCCGTTGCAGGCTGCCGTGCGATGGGTCGTGCCGTCGCTGCTCCCGACCATCCGGAAGCTCAAGGAAGCCCGAGAGAACCGCAACACCGCCATAAAGGAGTTCAAATCTAGGCTCTTCGCTGAGTTTGACGCCGACAGAAGTGTGTGGTTGCGCGCCGTTAGGGTCCTCGCAGAACTCGACTGCCTCTTCAGTCTCGCAAAGGCCTCCACTGCGCTTGGCGAGCCCTCTTGCAGGCCCGAGCTTGTTGAAGGCGACTCCGCTTGGATCGACTTTGAGGAGCTGAGGCATCCGGCCCTGTGTGCCGGCACGGGCCTGAAGGGTGACTTTATCCCAAACGACGTCAAGCTCGGTGGGGCTGTCGGAAGAATTGCCTTGCTAACTGGTGCGTCTACGTAGCTTCCACTATCACTATCGAAGTACGGATCGCTAACTGAGGGCATCATGGTTGGGTAGGACCAAACATGGGGTAAGTAAGAGAAATGTTTATAAGGCAGGAAATAACAACTAACTGAATGCACCGATATCCGTCAGAGGAAAATCTACTGTGCGTGTAGCGTGCTGATTTGTATGTGGTATCGCTCATTGGTGCTCCAGGCCATGAGGATGACTGCTACGGGCGTTGTGAGTGCCGCTAAGACACGAAGCCGTGACTGTGCTCATAGTCATGCCCTAGATCATGGCTCAGCTCGGCATGCTGGTCCCAGCAAAGAAGGCCAGGTGAGTGAGAATGCAGCCCATCGCCGCGCGTTGCGCTGACGTCTCTCAGGCTGTGCCCAGTTGACTCGGTCTTGACCCGTATGGGTGCGTATGACAACATGTTCTCCAACGCCAGTACCTTCAAGGTCGAGCTTGACGAATGGCGGGTGTTCTATTCACAACACAGTTTTTTTCGACTGACCATGAGATGTAGCTGCAAAATACTGCGTGATGCGACGCCAAAGTCCCTAGTCATTTTGGATGGTACATATTCCCTGTATCAGCTACTGCGGGTCCTGACGAGATTTGTGTAGAGCTCGGCCGGGGCACCTCAACATACGTGAGTACATGACATGAGTCGTGATATGGCTCATGCTAACGGACGTCACACAAAAGGACGGTATGGCGATTGCAGGGGTATGTAGTGACAAAGCTGCCCTCCCTCGCTGACACTTACCGAACGTCGTCCTCTAGGCCGTCTTGCATCAATTAGCTACGCATACCCTCGCACTCTCGTTCTTCGCGACCCACTACGGCTCTCTCACGGACGACTTCGCCTACCATCCGAACATTCGAAACATGCACATGCAGACGATGGTCGACGACGACAAGCGCGAGGTACGCTGTCCGCGCTCCCTTGCCCTCCCGGTACATAATGCTCATGCTCCCACCAGCTTGTCTTCCTCTACAAGCTCGTCGAAGGCATCGCCTCATCCTCCTTTGGTACGCACGTCGCGAGCCTCGCGGGCGTTCCGCGAAACGTTGTCGAGCGCGCCGACGTCGTGTCGAAGGACTTTGCGCTCCAGTTCAAGGAGAAGATCGAAGGCAAGCGGAGTAAGGCGTCCGGACGGCTCCCGCTCGTAGCCCAGGCGGACTTCGCGTACCTATACAAACTCGCCACGGGTAAGGTCGAGCTGCCAGAGAACCCTGTGCGTCAGCGCGAAGTGCTCAGGATCCTCAAGGGCGCCGTGAAGGGCTACTTGAAGGCTGCTGCAACGTAGGTGGGGATGTGTGTAGTGTTGCCGTGCTTGGAATGCTTGCTATCGCTTAGTGTACACTCCATATAACTCTCGTGCTCTGTCGTTGCTACTCGTGCTATACATAGGCCTGTATCATAGCCTGCTTGAAGGAAGTGACTACAATAATGCTCGTCGAAATACATGGGATACATCTAGTCGGCAGAGTAGAGCCCGAACTCCCAAGGCAACTCCTGTCGTGGCCCGTTCTCGGTGAAGAAGATACGCCGCAGTCTGCAAGTCGCATAGACTTTCACGTACGAAGCATGCGAGTAGCTCCCGCTGGGCACTGCGATCGGCCTCGAGCTGACATGCGGCACATTGCTTGATGTGTAGGACCCGTCCTCCTCCGCGTCATCGTCGTTTGAATCTCTCCGTGTCAGGGAGGCCGAGGAAAAATGGGGCAGGAACTGTGGAAGGTTGAGAGTGATGGTTGACCAAGACGTCAACGGGCGTGATGACGGAGGCGGGAACAGAATGGGTAGATGGAGAAGCAGACGCTTGCCCGGCATCAACTGAGGCTCCTTCTACAGAGCAACGAGTCAGCAGCTGCACTCACACTCCGAATACGCTGGATTCAATCTCACAAGTCTGGCATCAGAACGAGATAGAGCGATGGGGTAATGTACGAAACGACATGAAAGATATATACCTGGAACGTTGAACAGCGCACGACGCCCTCCCTTCCTGAACGATCTACAATCCCCACTTCGAACGACCATTCCCTGTGTAGGTTGCGCACTTGCAAGTGAATCCACGGATGCTCAATGCCCAAGTCGCCTCTCCTCATGCGCGAGTTTCCTCCGAGCCCAACCAGCCTAAAGGAGGACATTGGATGTGCGTGGTTCGCAGAGACGGAGACTGGATGTGAAGGACTGTTTGATCAATCACATAGTCTGCCTTATCAGCCTCATTCAGTTCCTCTTGAGCCAAATCAACGTCAATTAGTGTCGCAGGGGGTTGTGGAAAAGGTAGGGACGTAGAGTCCTTCAGAAGGCATATGCAAGAGTCGGAAGGCAGAAACTTGTCGGTGCGAGAGGAGAAAAGGGTCAGAGGCGAGCTGCCGGTCGATGAGAAGAGTGAGACGAGAGCTGGCTGCACAGCTGCGGCGAACATAGGAGGTCTTCTACGGCGCTTGTTCGTATGGAGGAGGAGGAGGAGGGGGGATCCCCGTTCAATATCAAGATTCGATGTGCAGCGAGCACTCACGTGCTGTGTTCACTTACGTAATAGAACTAGTCGTTCGCCCCGACCTCGGGCACGGGCCGCCTTACGACGTTGCGAGAACCGGACACCGCAGCTCTTGGTCGCTTCCCTCATGCGCCCTCGCCGCTCGCACGCCCCGCCGTCTCGTCCTTTCTCGCCTGCCGCGAACGCAGCACGCTCATCAACTACGCACCGTACACCGCCACTGACTGCCAACCCGAGCCACGGCCGCTGCCCGCGGCTGCACGGCTCAGACGGATACTACCGCTCGAAGATCACTCTTGCGGATTTCAAGACTGCGTGCAAGGACCTGAAGGGCGGGCATGCGCGCCCTATCTTTGACGCGTTAGCCAGCGCCGGTATGACATTGGTACGAGTCTCGCTGTCGTGCATGGGGCTACACTAACACTGACTCAAACAATTAGAACAATATCTCATCTGTCATCCTGACCGGCGGTGCGTCGCGGACAGATGATGTGAAGGCCGCCGTCGGCGAGTACGTCCCGCCCTTCCCCTCCACCTCCGCGCAACTGACCTGTCCCCCCAGGAACATGATCACGCTGAACGCTAACGCAGACGAAGCCGCAGTACTTGGCGACGACCTGCTGCAGAGTGTGCGCGCCGAGTGTGCCATCAAGCCCCTTATGTTCGCCATGCGCGCCGCGCCTTCCATCCAATATCCCCCTCCTCTTGTCATGCCAGCAGCCGTTCTCGCGCGATGTCTCTATCCACCTAGCGGCAATCCCGCGCCGTCCTTCCTCTAGCCACGGGCAGTGGTCGTTATTGTGCACACTTAATCCACGTCGCTGCCGCTCGTCCACAGCGCCATTGTTCATCCACCCGGGCATATGGAAGCCTTCAACCTCGTTCGCTCGCTCATTCCTACCCGCCCGCCACCATCACACGTTCAGAGCATGCGCCTTCAGCGCGCTGCCTGCCTTCGCCTCGCCCACCTTGTCATTCATCCACGCCCTCTCGCCTCGCATTGCCTTGCCCGCTGCATCGTTCTCTCGAGCTCTATGCTCGCGGAGGGAGGATGCCAGTGAAGCAGCTGAGGGGGCTCATTTGACCCTGCGGGGACAATGAGTGGCCCCGCTGTGAATCTTGCGTTGCTCCCTCCCGCGTGCCGCGGCCAGTTCCCGAGTCCGATTAGCGCGTAGGGGTCGACTAACCCGCACACTGCAGAGGCACCGTGGATAATGTCCGTCCAAAGGTCTACGCAATCGACGCGTGCGGCAATATCTTCGGCTCCAACTGCCGCGTGACAGCTCCGTCATGACGCGCGCACCGATCCTGCTCAGCGGGGACATCCTCGACTGGTTCAGCCTGTGGCGGCACCGGCGTGGTAATCTCCGCCACCACCATAATAGTGCCCGACGCCTCGCGTTTGACGCATACACGCCCTACGACCCTCCTTCGTTGCTGAGCTAGCGAAGGCCCTCTCCCTGTTGCCGCGGGCCTGGACCCTACGTACTACGCGCGTGGGTTGGATGGTGCCGCACCTGCCGACTGCACACCCCACCTCAAGCCCTGTCTTACTGCCCCTCATCGGCCTTACCTACTTCACGCAGTACCTCGTCACTTACCGTGCCAACCCCGGTGAGATGTGCGAGAAGCTCCAGGGCGCGACTGGCCACTCCCAAGGAGCAGTCTCTGCCGTCGTTGCCACTGCATCCACAAGCATCAAGCCGTACTTCGGGCCGAAGCACGAACAAGCACCTGCCGGAGAACTCGCAGCTCATTCATTGTCACGGGTCCGGTGCGCGCACTGTGCGGCCTCATCACTCACCTGCGGAAGGTCCGCGCACCGAGCGGACTTGACCAGAGCAAGACCCCTTTCTCGCAATGCAAGCTAGTGTTTTCCGCGCGATTCCTGGGTGTCGGTGTCCCGTACCACAGTGATTACCTCCGTGGGATGACGGAGAAGATATTCGAGGAGGATCTGGCTGGGGAGGAGCCGTGGAAGAAGGAAGGCCTGGGTATGGCGGTATATCACCGGAATTGGTGCGTAACAAGGCCATTCTTTACTTGCCTGCCTGCTGAACCTGGCTGCAGGTGCCGATCTCCGCGAGCTTACAATGTCGGTGACGCGCTCCCTGGACGAGCAAATCTCCACGCGGTCTCTTCACTGGGCGAAGGCTACGAATCTCCCCGAGACCACGACTCGTGCGATCGCCTTCGGAAGCCGTGTCGGCCCAATGACCGTCCGCAATCTCAATGGTCGCGGTGTTCGCGTCATCGTTGTCTGGGACAAGGCGAAGGGCAATGTCTAGCTCTACGACATGCAGAAGGTGCAGAAGGAAGAAAGGTCGAGCAAGGACTTCATGCTTGGTCTCATGAAGACGAGGTAAGTTGACGAGTTTCTGCTCCATATTGTCACACTAACGGCCTTGCAGCGACGGCAAGATCCACCTCAACACTGCCTTCTCGCGTCTGCTTGGCAAGCCGCCCATCATGGTCGCGGGCATGATCCCGACTACTGTCAAGGCTGGCTTTGTGAGTGCCATCCTCGCGGCGGGCTACCATGAGCTCGCGGGTGGTGGTCACTACAACGCCGCTGCCCTCCGCGAGAAAGTCACAGAGAATTAGAGCAAGATTCCCGCCGGGCGCGGGCCTCACTCCCAACTCACTCTACATCAACCCCCGCCACTTTGGTTTCCAGTTCCTTTGGCAAGAGCTGTGCCGGGAGAGTCTCCCTATCGAGGGCTTCAGCGTCGCTGCCGGGATCCCCAGCACGGAGAAGGCTGCTGAGATCGCCGCGTCTCGTCCAAGCTCGTATCCGTCGACGGTATTCGACAGGTCGCCAACGTCACCGCGGCGAATCCCGACTTCCCCATCATCATGCAGGGGACTGACGGCCGTACCGGCGGTCACCACTCCTACGTGGACTTCCACCAGCCGATCCTCTCGACGTATAGCTGTATCCGTCAGCACGCAAACCTCTCGCTCGTCGCAGGATCTGGCTTCGGTGGCGCCGACGACGTTTGGCCGTACCTCACTGGTGGCTAGTCTGCCGAGAGGTTCGGGATGCAGCCTATGCCGTTCGACGGTTTCCCCTTCGCCTCGCCTTCGCAGGAGGCGCGAACACGTCTGTCAAGGACCTCATTGTCAGTGCGAGGGGTGTTGACGATGCCCAGTGGGAAGGCACATATGCGAAGGAGACTGGCGGCATCCTGACCGTCAAGTCGGAGCTCGGTGAACCCATCCACAAGGTCGCGGCGCGCGGTGAAGCTATGGAAGGAGTTCGACGAGACCGTTTTCAGGATGCCGAAGGAGAAACGCGCGGCGTGGCTCGCTGAGCGGCGCGCCGAGATCATCGCGAAGCTGAACAAGGACTTCGCTAAGCCGCAGTAGATGGACGACAGCGTCGTAGAGGACTTCGCTGACATGACGTATGAGGAGGTTGTCCTCCGCATGGTTCGTCTCATGTACGTCGTGCATGAGGAGCGGTGGGTCGACTTGTCCCTGAGGAACCTGACGGGCGATTGGCTTCGTCGCATTGAGGAGTGTTTCGCGGGTATCGACCGCGGCACAAAGGCGTCGATCCTCCAGTCGTATTCGTCCCTCGACAAGCTGGCTGAGTTCGTCAAGACGTTCTTCAAGGCATACCCCGACGCATCCGAGCAGTTGTTGGCCTCCGAAGACAAGGCGTACTTCTTCGCAATCTCGCAGCGTCCTGGCCAGAAGCCGGTACCGTTCATCCCCGTTCTCGATGCCAACTTCGAGGTGTGGTTCAAGAAGGTAGGCTGATCATAATTCGTATTGGAGCTGAGGTTGACATCCGTGTTAGGACTCTTTGTGGGCTGCTGAGGACATCAAAGCCGTCTTCGACCAGGACCCGCAGCGTGTGTGCATCCTCCAGGGCCCAGTCGTGGTCGAGCATGCAACAACTTAGCCGAGTCCCGATTGTCAACTACCTGAGTACGAGGCCGTCCCCCCTTCCTGAAGGGGTCGTCGCTTCGTTGGCTGTCGAGCGCGCTATCGCGTCGAACACAATCACCTACTCCGTCGGCAGCGCGCTCCCGGAAGTGTCAACTTGGCTCGAGATTCTCGCTGGTCCTCATCAAGACTGGCTACGCGCTCTGCTCACGTCGACCACTATCGTGCAGGGATCGCTTTACATTGACAACCCGATTCGTTGTCTATTCTCCCCTCGTCGCGGCCAGAAGATCGTCCTGACTGTGGACGGGGAGACTCCGCTCTCTGTCGCCCTCTATGGTGCTGCTCGCTCGCACGGCCAGCATAAGCTCTCCTTCAAGGCGGTCGAGGTCAAGTACGACCAATCTTCTCAGTCAATCGACGTCACACTATTCGAGGATCGCCGCAACGTCGCTGTCCCGCTCTACTTCAAGTTCCTCTACAAGCCGAGCATGGGCTATGCTCCGATCCACGAAGTCTCGGACGACCGCAACAAGCGCATAAAGGACTTCTATTGGCGGCTGTGGTTCGGCGACAACGAAGTGCTGCCCGAGATCAACCTCCGCGAGACGTTCACTGGTCCGGAGGTTACTATCCAGGCGAACGACATCGAGACGTTCCGCTCCGTCGTCGGCAACGAGGGTGAGGCGTTCAAAACTGCGCGGACTGACCGCGTGCAAGCACCAATGGACTTTGCTATCATTACGGGCTGGCAGGTAAGGGTCTGGTTTCATGATTGGTCCATCTCGTTCTGAACATCCTCCAGGCGATCATGAAGGCTATCTTCCCTGCGGCAATCGACGGTGACTTGCTGAAGCTCGTGCACTTATCCAATGGCTTCCGCGTCCTCGATGGTACTGAGCCTCTCAGAGCTGGTGACGTGTGCAAGTCCGAGGCTCGCATCGTCTCGGTGACGAACAGCGATGCTGGCAAGATCATCAAGGTCAAGGGTTTCGTCACGCGCGACAATGTCCCTCTGATCGAGGTTGTCTCCTCGTTCCTCTACCGCGGCCGCTACTCCGACTTCGAGAACACTTTCGAGGTCGTCGAGGAGGCTGACTATCTCGTCGAGGTTGACTCCGAGGCGCAAGTCGGCGTGCTGCAGTCGAAGGAGTGGTTCGAGGGGGATGACGAGACGAGGCCTCTGCAGGCTGGTACCGGCCTTATCTTCCAGGTCAAGTCAGAGGCTACTTACCACAACAGGACCAGCTTCAAGGCCGTTTACGTCTCTGGCAACATCTTCGTCCGCGACCAGCTCAAGTGTCTGGTCAAGGTCGGGTCAGTGGACTTCCTTCAGGACGACAGCTGTGGCAACCCGGTACTCGCATACCTACAGTATCATGGAGCGCAGCAGAGCTCGCCCAGTCTGCTGCCGAGCGAGGGGTACACGATGAGCAAGTCGGACAGCACGGCGTTCCGCACACCGGTACTTGATCTCAGGCAACCTCAACCCTATTCACGTGAATCCGTGCTTCGCGGACTTCGCTGCTCTCCCCGGGACAATCACCAGCAGGACAAGTTCTTCCAGTCCTTCAGCAAGGTGCCGCTCGTGGAGCGGTCGTTCGCAATGAGTTCAACAGCGCGAGCATTGTAAGTTTCCTTTTTAAGATGTGTCCCGCGTCGCGGGACACGCCCCAAAAAGGCATGCCCGCCCTCCCTGTCATCTGTGTCGTATTCATCAACGCAAACATCTGCATTGTGCCAGACTCTGTCGTTGTTGCTCCTACGTCGGCGTTGGCATGTTGACTTCTTTCCCCCTGTGCATATGTAGATTGTATTAGTAGATGACAATGGTGATAATTCCATGCATACCAGAACGTTTGTGAGGGGTCTCTAGGCGTGCACGACGTATTAGAGGACATCAGCCCCATATATTGTGCGGGTATGGTGACTATAGAGCATATTGCGTATTGCGCAAGTGTGTAAGTTGAGGCGCTAGGTGAAGATCGCCTTGGGCGGGAGCCCTAGTTTCTGCCAGCGGTTCTGTTCAAGGCGACAAATCGGCTGTGCGTAGACTCTTGCCACCAATCCACTGCTCGCTCTCTTGCCCTGCAGCATACGAAAGGCTTCAAATGCACCGTATTACGGCAGACGAACGGGCACACCTTGTCCAATTGCTTGAGAGCATCCACGGCTTAGATAAGGTATTATATACCTTGCTGATGCGGCTGAAAGGCCAAGATGACCACGAGAAGGCCACAAACGGTGGTTCTGGTACTTCTCACTGCTACTGTATCCTCCTTGAGCTAAATATACTGACTGCCCCTGTTCCTCAGAGAGTGGCACATTGCCTGGCAATGATAACACATCCTTACAATTCAAAACCTCGGAACAAAGTGCGTACTTCCTTTACATTGTTGCCAGTACAGTATGCTAAACAAAACCTTGTAAGTACGCTTAGCAGAGCCTTCTAACAATGGGGAATGCTCCCAAGGAGATTCTTCTGGGCCATCTGGCCTCTCTGGTGCGTTGCTTCCTTCTTCATTATGTCTTATCCTGCTCATACTTAATGGTATTAGGCGAACTGTCTACTAGTAACGTGTTGACAGGCATTGGGCCTCAGCGTACTACAAGGCTGAACGCTCACAAAGCCACAAAGCCATATCCTACACCAGGAGAAGACGCTGCTGATCCGTCGTCTAGCCATCGTCGGAATGCGCTGCGAGTGCGACAGCGGTCGCCCTGCCCTCGAGGTGGCATAGCCTGGATATGCGCACCTGCTGCACCAATTTGGGACCGGAATCCGTTGGACGTCCCACACCACGGATCTCAACAAGTTGTGTCGCGTTTTCTGAGTATACTGACTGCCGACCTTGCAGATTCTGCTCTTCTCGCATGTGCAGCTCAAGTGCAGCAATGCACTCTGTCTCTGCAAGGAACGAAGGCTGATACGATTGCTGAGGTCGTCGAACAGTGCCTCGTAGCATTCAACTGCCACGACCTCTCCAACTTCATGCTCATGATGCGCCTCATCCAACTGAGGAGCACTATCAGCAGGTATAGTGCTTTCATATTTGTTTTATGTCTCTGACTTATGTTTTGCACTCACTGTAGCCTTCAGAACCATGAGTCTAAACTGAGCCTGGACAAAATCTGGGCCAGTAAAGTGAAGGGGAAGACTGGAGTGACGAAGAAAACGTTTCAAAACTGGAATGCAATGGCTGGCAAATTTGTTCATGTCGCAGCTGGCGGTGAGTACTTACAGTCTCGTCACAAGCTATGCTTAGTAGCTGACGTTGTGTGCAGGTTCTATATATATATTGATACTGATAGCGGTTCAGAACCTCAGAACGCCGTTGTCTGGAGTAGACGGCCATGCGGCACGTCACATAGGCAATATGCTTAGGTGTCCGGATGGTAATGTGTTGTTCTATGTTCATAGCTTGCATGCTCAAGCATTCAACAGATTCTGCCGCCGGTCGAATTGTCAAGAATGTCATCATACCTGCAATATCTCTGTTACAACAGCAGTTTCCGCTATCTCCGGACGCTTTCCTCCAGGAAAGTCAGTCTGATACACCTGGCAAGACCTCCGCTTTGTGCGATCTTGAGCGTCTTGACCTATTCCTTGACTCCCTGAAAACAAAGTAAGCGTGCATCTGAATTCCGCATTTCTCTCTCTTAATGGTATTTACAGCTCTTTTCATTTGGTGCCTCAATGTCGCGAGGCATGGGCGTCGTGCTACGGTGTCGAATCACAGCCAACAGCTACGCTACACTTCCTCTCTCCTCCCCTATCTGACATGAGCTCTCTACCACCAACACCGCCGCCGTCTTGGCTGCCACCATCGCCGTCTCTCTCGGTTAAGTCTCTGACTCCAGATCACGTCGTCATACTTCAGACTCACTATGACGCCGTTCTCCCTGAGAACAAGAAGCCGCCGGCGTTCATGCACGATAGGGAGAAGAACTCCATATGGACCCAGGACGAGCGTGTTCGCGCCAGCAGGGCAGACGTACCAGTAAGTCTGCAAGATCTTGAGAACAAGGTATTGTGTTTGCTTAGAATCAGTTATCTCGTACTGAAGCAAAGATTGCAAAGCTTCAGGAAATGCACAGAAATGGCGAGAAATCCGGCAAGTCTCCGTACATTCAGGTGCCCATTGGGCTTGTTGAGTGGGTCAAATTCTCAAAGTCAGCGGTATATGCTAATGGAGTGCCAGGGATACTCTTATAATCCGAGGGCAAGAAGACTATCTGCTCGCATGCGTCTGCACTGCTATGCCTGAAGCTTTAAGGCGCGACCTGGCTGACCGCCTCATCGCGTGCTTTGACGATGATCCACTGAGGACAGTCAATTCCTCCAGTGCATCTGAAGGTCACAGTACTTTTGAAGCATTACATTTCTCATGGTACAACCGTCATTGCACCACCGTGCGTGTTGTTGTCTTCCTTGTTGTCAGTCTGATTCTTAAATGGGCTTAGGGAGAGTCTGCACCGGCCGATGTGCAGCCTATGCTACTGCGTCGTTGATCAGGCCTCTCCAGAACCAACTACGACCAATTTATTCCTTACATGTCCAAGGACGTCAGTGATCACCACGCCGTATATCAAGCTGTCAAGACAATTCTAAGGGACGTGTTTGATTGGGTTTCTGAAAAGGTGCTCTTGTCCCACATTGGTTCCGCTACATTTGATTACATGACTGGCCTATCTACAGCTCAAGGAAGTTCTTCCACTGGAGTACGATAGGCTAGATGCCACTGCCTCAGTGCTGCCAGACTATAATGTCTCGGCAGTTCACCCCTTCGTCGGCCTTGTTCTGAACTTCAACATCGCATCAAGAGCGCACAGAGATGCCAAAGACCAAGCTATCTGTCTTGTTCTCCCTGTAGGGGATTTTATTGGTGGCGATCTATGTCTGGTGGAGCCTGGTATAGTATTGCCATTGCGCCATGGTGATTTTGGCGTATTTCCTTCCTGCGACGTTACTCACTTCAACCTACATTATTCCGGTCGTCGCTCCTCTATCGTACTACAAACTGATCGTGAAATGGCCAAATGGACTGCTGAAGGACGCAATGGCTGGGCTACTAATGCATTCTTCCTGTAGTACATCATTATCTGTTTTCTCTACTTGTACAAGGAAATTCACAGTGTTTCTTACAATGTATAGGAAGCTATTAAAGATCTCTTGATTCCTCAAGGCAAATCCGGCGTTTTCAGATGCGCCCAAACACTGGGAGCTTTGGGCCTGGCCTAGGACTCATGTGATGCGTTGTTCTTATTCCAGAACGCCCTACTAAGTCCGATTCCCTCAAGCCTTATGTTCTCTGCTCCGCTGTTCCCACCTCTCCTCTCTCTCCTCATACTCCCCTACTGCCACCATGTCTCCCCCAATTGCCTCAACGACAACTGGGTGCCAGCTACGCTCCGACAGCAAGGCTGGCAAGCAGGCGCCTATGGCGAACAGTTCTAAGACCAAGGCCACCAAGGCCAGTGGGTCCACAGGCAAGTCAGCAGGCAAGAAGAGGCGCAAGGAGAGCGACAGCGAAGACAGTGAGCTCGAGGCTGCAAAAAAGAAGATGAGAAAAATCCAGGCAGAAATTGAGAAGGCTTAGGTCTAAGTTATGCGGAGAGGCCACCCCGTGTGGTATTTGTGTTCGGCGACGGGTGCGGTGCCCACTATAGTGACACTGATTGCGCAGAGTCCGTCATTGGAGTCGGTAGCTTTGCCTGCCGGGAAACGTCCAACGATGCTCCAGCGATGTACCTATAGGAGGCAGCCCAGCTCCAGGTTTTGACGACGATATGCGTTAAGAAGTAGCTGTGCGCTAACGCAGGAGGCGGCCGCCGGTGGCTCTCTCGCTGTTTACCTCAGCTGACCAAGGGATCTCCATGACACAGACAGCGGCCAACAATTGATTGCTACTCATGCCACTCTGGAGTTGTCGAGAAGTCGCGCAGCAATGTGTGCAGAGGGGGCTGGAGGTACGTACGTGACGACAACCGTGTCAGCGCGGACACCTGAACAGGACATGCTATTTTGTGTATCGCGGACGTAGAACGCATTCATAGCTGAAGTTGAGTAAGCTCCTCTTGCATGGTAATCAATTCTACCCGCTCGGCTCCAGATATGACCGGAAATATAAATGTGCCTACCGATGGCCAACACCGTCCTGCGCAAACGCACTACGCGTCGCTGTCCGAGGCGCGCGCTTGCGAGGATAGCATCGTCTGTAATCGGCCGCAAGTGATTGAACCCAGTCCATGGCTGGCGCATAGATGTCGACGTCAACGTCCAACAGTCCTGAGAGAGGCAAAGACCCAAATAGCTTGTCTACAGACTATCGCCGGCTTGTGACAGGAGGTTGTGTTAAGGGGCAGAAGCGGCAGGCGGACGCGGAAGCTTGCACGAGGCGTGATCAAATTCTGGGCGGACGCCGGTGGGCGGTTCGAACCGTAAGTGACAAACATCCTGGCCTGGTGATACAACCTGTTTGCCTCATTTGGTGTGTGCGCTCTCGCCGTAACCCTCGCGGACCACGGCCGCCGTTGACTTGGAGCAGAGTCTGCCGCATCATGAGGGGCGTATATAAGAGGGAGCGTGCATAGTATCCTGTCCACCCCCCGACGACGTCACTTGTCGTACTCCTTCCTACAACTTACCTCTCTTCCAACTCGATTCAAGCATGTCTGAAGAGCACGCTCAACCCAATGGGATCCCTCCTCCGCCGTTCTTTCTGCCGGTGAGGGGCACCGTTTGACATAGGGAGAGGCTGCCACACAACCTAACGCGAATCTCATGCAGTACCCTGACCGGCCGGAGCTCATAACAGAAAACTTGATGAAGCTGGTCGAGTTGACACCGGACCCGTGCGTGCATGACTTCCAGGATGCCGGGTTCGTTGATACGTGGACTGAACTCTCTTTGCAGGCGTCACCGCTTCCTTGCGCGAACCCTAATTACACACTTGCATCAATTCGTGAACGAGACAAGGTGAGCATACACGCAACTCGCATGGCATCGGCATGTCCTGACTATAGGATGCAGTCTGACAACGGACGAATGGATGACGGCGCTCCAGTTCCTCACTCGCGTAGGCCAGACATGTACGCCATTGCGACAAGAGTTCATACTCCTCTCCGACACACTCGGGGTGTCCGCGCTCGTGGACGCAGTCAACAACCCGCCCGCAAGCGGGGGTACCGAGAGCAGTGTGCTCGGCCCATTCTTCACCGAGGACGCGCCCGACGGTCAGCAGTTCACACTATCCAGCCGGTTAGGCACAGGCTAACGTCGTACGGCGCTTCGTGTGCAGTTGAGAATGGGGACTCGATCGCCTCGGAAGGCAAGGGCGAGTACATGTACGTTGAGGGTCGCGTACTCAGCACGGACGGCACTCCTATACCCAACGCGTCCATCGAGACATGGGAGACCGATTATCTTGGTGAGTAGAACGCTTCGCTCACCCTGGAACTTTTTACCTATTCGCACTGTCTGGGATGTGCAGGCTTCTATGATACCCAGTACCAGGATCGCCAGAAGCCCGACTGTCGAGGTCGTCTGCGGACCGACAAGGACGGCAGGTACGGATACCGGGCCGTGGTTCCGGTTGCGTACCCTATTCCAGGCGATGTGAGTCTGTGAGCTGGTCCTCCAACACCACAATATTCACAGGAGTTCTTAGGGGCCCGTCGGAGACATGCTGCTGAAACTGGGCAGGCACAATATGCGTCCGAATCATCTGCATTTGATGATTGAGGCTCCCGGCTTCAACAACTTGACGACGGCGCTCTATCCAGAAGGTGACGATTGGCTCAGTAGCGACGCTGTCTTCGGTGTGAAGAAGTCTCTCGTAGTGGTGAGTGTTTTGTATGTGTAACATCTGCGATACTTATGCTGATGTTATGGGGACAGACACTGCAAGACATCCACGACGACGCAGAGGCGCGCAAGCGAGGCTTCCCCAAGGGTGGCTCCTTCAAGCTGCTACATTTCGATATCATCATGGTGCCCGAGGAGGAGTCTCAAGCAGCAAGAGAGCAGTTCGCACGCGAGCAAGCTGCTCGGTTGCAGCAGAAGCAATAGCCGTGTCCTCGTTGAGAGTGCCCTGATTTGGAAGGTCCGGACTGTCGTCGTGCACACTACTGTATCGTTACCAGCTTCAACAGCCATGTACAGCATATTTTACCTCTCTACAGGTAATGAAATGTATAGTCCATCCCTGTGTTTAGACCTGTGGCTCCATTCGGCGCCGCTGAAATCGAAGCCAAGATACTATATAGGCCTCAGCCAAACACACCTTCCGGCGCTTGCTCATGTGCACGTGCCGGCCCGTCGAAGACAGTGCAAATATCATACCGACGAGCACTACAGAGACCCAGAGAAGGGCAATATTTGGAATCAACGGAAAAGAAAAGAACCTTCACTTGAGCAGTGTCTGGGGAGTATCCTTGCGTGGTTTGGGCCTTGTAACCGACCACTGGCATATGGCAGTGGTGGCAACTACTACATCATGCTCTTTTCAGCTGTGGTTCAGTCACTGGCAGCGAAACACAGGCATTTTTCTATGTTGCGGAGAGCGTACCTCGGTGGAATTGACGAATAGATACGAGCCAATCACATATTGAGACATTCGTTGTGGTTTTCGCAACGACGACCGAGCTCTCAGAGCTACCCGGCGGCGTGGCAGACTATGGAGGCGCCAGCTTGGGTGCGCCACCGCGCGCGGCATACAGCCCCGAGAGCCGAGAGCAACCCGAGAGCCCGCTCATTCGCCTCACCATCGACTCTACATATCTCTTCATCCGCATCTCATATCGCTGCTGCAGTCCCACTGGCCAGCCGCCCCGCTGATCCTCTAAACACACAGTACGTTCTGATTTACCGTCGCTCGTCTGAGTAGTCACTAATAGAGAACCACGGTTTCAGGCTCAGTGTTCGCAGTGGCACCACATCTCCATTCATCGCAGCCGACCGATTCGTTGTCAGTTACTTCGGCGAGAGAGTCAAGATGCGATCGTACGAGTTCCCGCCAGAAATCAACGAGCAGTGGATCGACTGTCTGCGGGACCACCGTGCTGCCCTGAAGGCCTGCTCTTTGACACGCCGCGGATTGGTTCCGTTGTCCCAACGGTACCTCTTCGAGTACGTCAAAGTACAGAGCGCCCCCAGGTGGCTCCGGTTCCTCAAGACCCTTCGACGGTCCGCAGAGGTCGGCACGGACATCGGGCAGTACATACGCAAACTCGAATTGACGGACATCAGCATTGGATCTCGGGTGCACGACTTGTTCGTCGACATCGTCCGCAATGCTAGCAGCCTCTCCAGGCTCCCAAATGTGCAGGAGCTTGTCTTGCCAGACTGGAACTGGTCGACTCTGGTCGATAGAGCACTGGATTACGATCCCGTATCGGCCGCCAGGCACGTCCTCTTTACTCTCCTCCCATTTCCCCGGGTACACTCGGTGGCACTTGTGAACAATGTTGTGCGGTACCCCCACATTATCCCAGAGGTATTGGCTACCTTCTCATCTCTCGCCACGCTGCGCATCGAGTCCCTGCAATTCTCTGACTCTGCTCTCAACATGGATCACCTGCCCTTCCAGCATGGTGCAACGGCCCCAGACGTCACCCCAATCCAGCTCCAGGACATGTCTCTGTGCTACGACTTCCATGATGCCCACCACGCGGCAGCTGCGGACTTCATGCTCAAGGCCCTGCTACCTGGGCCGCCGTGCAAACTCTCTCTGCATACATTCCATGTAGAGGGAACCAGTATGAGATGGGACGAGGCTCGACCGCCCGTGCTCGACGCGCTTACGAATATAAGCCAGACTTGCGAACGTCTGTCTATAAGTGAACACTTTCTCCAAATAGCCAAAACGCATATTGTTAATCCGGTTGTGACAGTCGTCGGCCCAGAACTTGCCCTTTGCCGCTTCCCTCGACTGAAATTTCTGGCGCTGCGTTGGAACGCACTACCACCTCCTACCAGCCCACTCAATACGGCCTTCCTCTTAAGGGGGATTGAAAGCCTTGTTACACCCCCTTCGACAAACGACATCTTGAATGGAATCGAGATGCGTTTCTGCCTTGCACTCTCGCACGCCATGATGGAAGAGCGGCCCTATCTTCTGGACGACCTCGACGTGGCGCTTGTTCCGCTGCATATCTGCTGCCCCGCGATGGCATTGCACCTTCACTTCTTCTTCCATGTCTTCGTTCCCCGCGGAGCCCGGGGTTCGACCCCAGATATCCTCTCCTTGCTCAGACCTGTTGTGCGACGAGCTGTTGCCAATGGACTGCAGCTGAAGGTGACTACGGTAACTACAGTATTCACGCTGGCAGGGAATATTCAGCTGGAGACTCTCGTCGAGGAGCCAATCTCAATTCTTTGTAGTGCGACAATCCTATGGGTGCTACTTCCGCCTTCGCGGACAATACGCATGTGACTTGCCGGAAGGCGACATATGGTTATCACGCATATAGTACAGTAACTGTACTTTGCTGTATAGAAAAACCAGATGCATGCGACCTCTGTTAACCCTACACAGCGCCTCAGGGAAATAGGTGACCTGCTTGTACACACCCAGCCTCTCCCCGTACAGGTGCTATGGATGTTATCTTAAGCATCTTCACCAAATCAACTGCTGGTGGTTCATACAATAAACCGAAAACATACAAACATTAATGGTACAGGTACTGCAGTATATACAACCTAGAGCGGCGAAGAGGGGAATACGTTACGAGGAGGCGAAGAGGGTGCTACACTGACAGCTCGGTCTACCACTTCGACGGTGATGTCGGTTCTTCTGCGTCCACCATAACGAGACTATCATCACCTACACCAGACATGTCGTCACGGAACTCCTCCACGAGAGCCTTCACCTCCTGTAGAATCGCCTCGAGGGCCTCCTTCCGCGTCCATGCTCGCACTTGCAACTCGGTAACGTCCTCCTCTTCACCCTCCCCATGCGGCAGAACTGTTGAATAGCCGAGCACCGTCTGAGCCAGACGGATCCGCCGGTAGGTCGCGCGCACGAGTGCAATGCTTGTGACTGTGCGCTCCTTCGCGATGTCGAGGATGGTTCCCGCCTTTCCGCGGTCGGCCCGGCCCGGCGACGGAGCTCTCTTCACGTGCAATCCACCGTACACGGACAACGGGGTGATAGGTCCGAGGTGTACGATCTTGGGACCAGAATCTCTGGAAAGACGACCAGAAGGCGAGATTGGACTCACATCGCGCGCGTAGCCCGCCAGCCGTCCGCCCTCGCTCTTCCGCGGCGTCGAGGCCTGCAGCAATGATTCGTCGAATGTCGGGAGCGACAAGGACGTGTTCAGAAACGTAGAATGCCGTGGGGTCGACGCAGCTGATGAGACAGTGCTATCTGGTACCATGCTGCGACGCGGCTTCGTAAAGATCGAGTGGCGGATCGACATCGGGCTCACGCCGAACGACGTGCTAAGGTTGGCGTCCTCCGGACGAGCAGTCTCCTGCGTCACGAGGGCAACTTTCTCCTGCACAAAACCGCGCATCTGCACCACCAGCGGGCTTTTGCGTAAACAAAGCCACTGGATGAACGACCACAACAGATAGTCTATCAGACGAGGCGGGGAGCCGGACCAGGACTTCGAGGAACCGCTTGGCGAGAAGGGATGATCTGAGGTCGGGCTACCGCTCTTGGGAGACAGTGATGGAGACGGATGCTCATAGTCTCGAGGTTTGGTAACAAATGCGGCATTGCCGTCATCTAGGAGCGACCGGAGCGTGGCACCCACATGACACCAGATATTTGGCATAAGGGTAGAGAGGTCTTCTTCTGCGCGGACGATAATGATCTTGAGGACTTGCAGCGCGACGGCGAACGACATCGCTGGCCTCGGGCTCAGAATCGAGCTCGACTTCGATAGGCGGCTGTCTTGGGACTTGCGTCGATCCTCCGCCTGCTCCCGTGGCATGTGTGGGTTTTGACAGGCCGAGATTACATATGAGAGCAGTCTAATCCAGGCCCTAGAGTGTGCTTCTCGGTGCCATGACTCTGCCCACTGGCTCCCTGCGCTTAGCTCTCCGGCGGTCTTCAGCGAGAGCGTGAAAGGAAGCACTACACCAGTCAGGAAGTCATACGACGGCGGGTGTTTCGCCAGTTCCTCCAGAACATTGGCGCCGACCAGCGTCACAGAGGCGTTCATTAGTCGAATGATGCTTAGCCGAGAGGGAAGAGAGAGGAGCCAGCTCTCGGACGCAGCAGCTTCACACGCCTCCAGCCCAGCTCTGCAATATCCTGCCACGACCAGTTGGGCGAAGCGCGGTTGACTGGAGAACACAGAGTTTCCACAAAGAGACGTCAGCACATCGAACAAGCCGGAGAAGTTCACAGAGGTGCTATATGCGCTCACTACCGGTACGAAGTCGTTGAGCAGCGTGAGAGCTTCCTGGAGAGTGGGGGTAGGGCCACGGAGCAGAGATGCTCTCATGTAGTCCGTGAGGAATGCGGCTACACGCTCGGCACTAATGATAGAGTCCTTCAGCACCGCTTTGGTGAGCTCTACGACTCGGGTGGGAGCGGCCGGACCCAATTCACCACCAGCTTTGACGAAAGCCAACACAAGCAAGAGGTAGTCGAGGCGCATAGCGACGATATCGGCTGGGGACAAAGCAAGCTGCGCTTCGTTGTTATTGCTTTCGATGAGGAGGTCATAGGTGAAGTCATCCGTCGTGCGGTGTTGCATCGTCTCCGGCATCTTCGCCTTAGCTGCGTTGCGGCTAACGAGTATCGCACCCAAAGCGTCGATCCCATCACGGAGGACTGCACGAGATGAACTCGACGCGTTGTAGAGATCTGAGGCTAGTAGCCGCAAGGAACGCATGAATCGTTCCGCGCGTTGGATGGCAGGATTATGGGCGATCACCGTCAAGAAGAGGCGAACAAGGTTGTCCATCCCTAGCCTCTTCCATTCGTAGTCTTCGGGGAGCACCAACGTCACTTGTCGCTTGCCACTGCCTTTGCGCAGCGAGGCAAGGAACGTCTGCGGAACGTCTTCTGCTACGGCAACCATGCGGTTCTCCTGCTCCTGTAGCTTGGTGAGATCGTAGATACCGGCGACATCAGGTGCCAGTGGGGCCGTCCCGTTCTTGAGCGTAGAGAATAATGAGAAGACCTGCTTAGCGAGCCAAGGCTGATCCATCTCGGGGGACATGATCATACGCGATACAACGTCGAAGCTCTGGAAGACGAAAGATTCTTGATGCAACGCGTAGAACCGGTTGACGCCATATTCAATCGCAGCCCGGATTCCTGGGTGATGTTCTGCTTCGCAATACGTCTTGAGGATCGCAGGCATGAACAGCGCGTATGCACCGCCGGAGATGAACATGCGTTTGAAGCGCGTGCTTGCTAGCATGAAAGCTTGAATCCTATGTCAGCAAACATTGTCCTTCCTATTGGATATTGAACGGAACTCACCGAGGAGGGCATGACCTACAATCCCGATATCGTCCCCATGTGTCAGGAGCACGCGATTCAGTCCGTCAACGAGGACTGCAAGCTCCTGCCGATCATTCAAGTGCCGTGTCATAGACCAGAATATTTGCGCGACCAATAGCAGGTAGCTCCGGGATAGCGTAAGAGACAACGCCGTAAGCAGGGGGTTGGCCGCTTTGCGCGCGTTTCGGGGCTTGTGAGGTAGGAAAGATGAGAAGGCGAGGGTGCCGAGAGGTCCATCATTTTCAAGAGTGGGCAGCTCGAGCCTGACGAGATTCTTCCTGATGTGCTTTAGAGCCTGCGGATCTCGCTCCAACATGCGCAGGAAAAGCATGTTCTGGGACGCTCTGATAAGCGTAATCCAGATGAGAGGCTTTGGTAAGGATTCGAACGGATCTTGATTCTCGTCAAGTCCTCGTGGAAACATTGGGCCTACAGGAGCGGCAGGAGTGAACCATAGCGCACCAGACGGCAGCAAGAACATATCAGCCTTTGCGCGCCGTAGCTCACGCACAGACATCTTGCTGACCTGCGTGGTGAGTCTGGCGATGGCCGGCAAGACATATGCATAGCCCCGAAGCGGATGTGCACGATCACTCTGATTCGCTGGCGACTTGAGGAAACCAACCAGATGGTTTAGTAGGTGGTGTGACATAGCTGGAGGAAGCGTATGTTGGGCATGGAGAAAGGACATCACCGACGAAGTGGCGGAGATGAGGCTTCCCTCTTCGCCGGAGATGGAAGTGTATACAGAACGTGACAATAGGGACGGGTCGTCTCGCATGAGGTCAAGTATGAAGTTCCTCGCCGCGTTAGCGACCTGGAAGTCCTCGTCATTGTCCATTGCAGCGAGCCGGGGAAGTAGCGATACTAGATTGGGGACAAAGATAGGTCGCCGTTTAGACCCCCGCATCCCAGTATCGCTTGATTGCCGTTTCACGAGGGGCCCCTCCTTCGATGGTGACGACGACGGCGATGGATCAGGGCTCGGGCTAGGACTTGAGTTTCGACCAATCGTCATGTCGTCAGCTGGTGCGTCCAAGAACTCCAGGTGCAAGCTTGGAAGCAACGACATAGGAGTCCTGATCCATTGCGTCTTCGGATCTATGATACGGTCTTCCTCGTCCCACCCGATCTCGGCGAGACGCCTCCGGAGTTCGAGTGGTAAAACATGTCCGCGATTGTCCTTGAACTCATAGACATCCTCGTCAAGAACGAACAAGCTAGAACCCATATCGGTAGGCACAAAAGGGATTGGCGGTCGGGCCACTTTGAACGGCCGTCGGTAAGTGCGGTCAAGGATGACATCTAAAGTGAGTAGCTGGGACCGCCAGCCGGCGATAACCTCCATCTTCTGTATTGAAGATAAACGGACCTCCGCACTTTGGCTACAGTCGTTGATCAGAAAATATATACGGCATTAGAGAGACATCCATACTGCGAGAGATCGTTTTCGATTGCTTGAATAATATGATACGAGGCCTTCTCCGCGCATTGCATCGCAAGGAAAGTCGCCTATGTTCCGGTAAGCCAAATGAATATTTCGCATGCGACGACATGGCGTACCGCAGAAGCGACCTCCGTTGCAGCATCCGCAAGGCATCTCCAGAGCGTTGAAGCTAGCTGGGCGTAGTGATCCTGGCCTAGTAAGCCGGACACTAGCACAAGCGACGGCAACATGGTGTCCAAGTACGGTCCATGGAGGCCATCCAGCAACTCCAACCTGCTGGTCAGAATATCCAAAGTAGCGATCTCCGCCGACGAAGCCGATCGCTGAAATCCAATGCTCGGCGATATGAAAGCTGTAGTCCGCCGCTTGACTGTCAATGAGCGCAGGTATGTGCACCGTTAGGAAGGACGGACCTTACTGCCACCTCGCAAGGCTTCATTGGCGTGCGCATACAGAGCTTTCAGTTTGTCGAAGCTGATGCCAACCTCCTCCTCTTCATAGACGTCGGCTTGTCCCTTGTCTTCAGCTTGATAGGTTGTCCATGATACTACGGATGGCAGCCATGAGGCCCTACATATAGACTCGTCAGCTGCTGCACATCCAGGGTGAGAAGAGGCGCCTACGGCTTCAAGGACCGCGTCAGAAGTCGTATTTCACGGAAGAGAGCGCTGAATAGTATTCTCTGTGAGACCGGTATGCGCGACTTTTCCTCCTACAGGGGATGAGGGGCAGGATTCATATCGTCGTGAGGTGATGTGCTTACCTTTGCATGTATCAACGCTCCAAGCCGTGCCTCAAGCGCGATCACAAAACGAGTGGCTGGAGCAAGCTTCTCTCTCGTGAATGTGGGCACGAAGGAGCAAGAACGCGCGACGTACTAATGACATATCCTTAGCCAGGCGGGCAGCCCGTATTGCGGTGACCAGCTCGACCAGTAAAACGGACTGGCCAGTACGCGCGCGACTCCAGTTCCCGTTTTGTGCAGGCGGCGATTTAGCGCCAGCAGGATCGCTCATGAGTGCGACGGAAACCATGTCGGCATCGCGGAACCAAAAGTCTGGCAAGTATTTCGCCAAGCATGTCAAGACACACATCTGGGTCCCTATTGTCAGGTCCTTCGCAGAGGCAGCGCAGGTGAAGATAGACTTGAAGAACAGCTTGGGGTACGCGCGTGACGCGATATCAAGAAATTCGGTCAGAGGGTCGCATGGGTGCTCAGGGCCACCGTCTATGAGCCGCTATATCGTGGTAAGCGAGGGTAAGTGGTTGGCGCATATGGCGAAGGCAAGGGGATGCCCACATCGTGCAACAAAGGCAACACTAGGGCGACGGTGGGACTTCTCAACTCTTCGGGTAAGGTCTTCGCGATGCCTGCCAGCATGCGAAGAATAACTGGCCATTCGGCGTTGGTGATCTGTTCACGAGGTCACTGACCAGAGCATGGGACAATTCGGGTCGAACGAACGGTGTCATTGATTGTCCCCTCGACACTGATTTTCCAGCCCTGCGAGTCCTTCAACCAAGCAGCGATTTGGCCGAATGTCTTGTCCTTGTCCGTGTTTCCGGGAGCGAACGCAAGGTCCAGTGCGAACCTAATCACACCGTGTCGCGCATGGTCAGCATTTTTGTCCAGTATAGATTGAATCTCCGGCAGCACACGCGTATGGAAGACGCGATTTATTACCGCCACATCAGCCACTTGTCCACCGGCACCCGCAGCAGCCGAAGAGAACAGCAACGCCGTCGCGGCGTTGACGAATAATTCGAGCTTGTGGGATTGAATGCATCCCAGCAGCGGGGTCAGTGATTGGGCACCCTCCGGCACGGGCCAAAATTCCTGCTTGGGGTGAGTGCACGTCTCTACTAGAAGACTCGCGGAGCCTGACCTCGAGTAAATTGTGCAACATCCACTTGCGGCCGTCCTCGGATCCAGTTTCGATGCACCCGATAACGCTCTCCGTGGCGATAGCGCGTCGAACACGCGTCCCGCTATCGGCCTTCGTCCATCGCACACCGTACTCCTTCTCTAATGCCTGTGGAGAGGGGCTGCCGCATTGGCCATCTTGTACGGCAGCGATGTATGCTCTCAGCGACTCTGCTGCGGCAGTCGAGTCCGCCGAAGAGGCAAAGCAGAGGAGAAGCGAGAAGAGCCCCTGAAACAGCGTCCGGAGAATCATAGGCGTCTCGGCGTTGAACGTCTTGTCCCTAGAGAAGAGGAGCGAGGACAATGCGCCTAAAATCCGAACGCGCGAGGCTGATGGAACGGAAGCGGCATTGCAGCACCACAGGCAGCGACCCAATTCATCCTGTCGAATAAACAGTTCATTCGGATTCGTAAGCTATGCAAAGCGCGAAACCCACCTCATTGGTTGGAGCTTTCCAGGTCCTCATAATGTACTCGAATGTCTCGACAGCCGTCTGCTGCTCTACAGCCAGACGATCACCGCTATACGGTCCGAGGAAAGGGACGAGCAACGCAGACAATACCTGCGCTTCGTGAGGAAGTACAATAGGCCGTGTTGCGGGCGTGGTATACGTCAATGTCCGGGACAGAGGGTACACAGTGGGAATGTCTCGATTATCCGCAACAACGACAGGGGACTGCTGCGCGGTGCTCGACGAATGCATAGACGACACGCTTGGGCTGGTCACGAGGGAAGTTGCAGACGCTATGAACGGCAAGTGTAGACTAGAACTGATCGTATGTTGGGACATCTCGCGTTCCGTCTTCGGGCGCAACGGCGAGTGTCCATACCGCGCGATCCAACACGACTGGAGGATATCTGCGGCCAACTTCCTGTGGTCTTCGACGACCTGCTCGCGCGCCTGGTCCACGACCTGGCGAAACATTCTCTTCTGCCCACCAAGGCGGTATGCCTTCGGCGTCGAGGGTCGGGAGGAGGGTGGGGTGCTTGGTCCAGAGCCAGGAGTCGATGGACGGGGTGTCAGGGAGAACGCTGAGCTGCTGGGGGACGGGAGAACATGTTGACGCAGGGCATCCCAACGTCTCTTCGATGGCGATGGTACTGGGGCATCTTCACCACCCGCCGCGGCTCCCTCGACGCTAAGATTCAGCGGGAGAGGTCTCGGGGCCAGAGCCTTTGTCTTCTCTCTTGGTGTCTGCGCTCTAGGAGGGGGAGTTATGTCGACCGGAGGCATGCCGTGTGCTGCCTCAGGCGAGCTCACTAATCCTTTCTCCGTCCAGCTACTCCTCTCGACCTGCTCCGGTATCGCTTCCGGTCTCCCTTCACTCGTCTTCTCCCTTAGCCTCCGGGATCGGATAGATGACGTGTCGGAGGCGGTGTAGCTATGGGTATACTGTGCACCATGGCTTGCGTTGGATGCGGTGTCTGAATCAGACCCAGACTTCTCCTTGCGCAGGGAGTCGATAGAGAACAGACGTCGGGGCAACGGGCGCAGCACACCTGGCCTCTTCGACGCGTCACGGTTGGATGACATATAGATATAGTATACTGAGAATCTATGGAACGTCGGATGGCAGCGTTAGAAGGCAACGCCGCAACTCTGGTAATCTGGCGCATACCTCTTCTATCCGTATGTCTCGTCTCGTGAGCTCGTCGTTCAGATGTAGCCTGGTCGCCTGGTTTATGTAGTCGTTTCTCACAGGCAAGAGTGCAATACAGAGGATATGATAGTAGACATTTGGCAAGGAGAGTACAAAGTCCAAACGTCGCTGCGGCGTGGCGAGCGCGGCAGACGCTGGCTGAAATTCACTGAATGAACTAGCGCCCGACCACATGCGCGCCATAACTTCATAATCATGTCGGGCCAGTTTACTTATCTATGGCCGCACTATCGACCCTGAGCGGAGGCCTAATCCATTGAGACAACGGATATGCTAAACATTTTTTCTGATTGACAACACAACAGTACAGGTTCCAGAATAACACGCGGAGATGAACGAAAGTGAAAAAAGGTCTTAGGTGAAGGCGGGACGAAGCACTCGCAGAATGCTGCACGATGAATGACACCCGTGATCCCATGAGCCCCATCATGAACCACAGAAGAGAGAGAAGAACCACAGGCTAGACACGAAGCACGAAACTCATTACGGAGAAAGGAAGTAAGGTACCCGAGCGAGCGGAGGAAGAGGTGCCAAATTAAACGATGAGGTAGTTTCTAGGATCCGGCCAGAGAAGCAGAGAACTGACATGCAGTGATGGCGAAGCACTTTGACTAGGCAGTGAAGGTCTGTCCGAGGGAAGGAGTGGACATGTTGGAGAGGCGGTCTAGCTGAGAGAAAGCCCAATGACCGGGACGTCGATCGGGAGTCGGCTCAGTCCAGCTGGAGGTGAGAGTCAGACGGTACCATTGAAAATGAGTGGCAGGACGCACGAAGGAGCAGAGCTGGGTCTGACAGTCCCAGCGGCTGAGAGGCAGAGGTGATTGTACAGGGAAGGTACCGCAAGTTGAGAGAGAGCGTAGGGGTTGGCAGCAAGAATGCCGTTCGCATGCGCAGCAGCAATGTGGTTTCGATCCGACTTGGTGTAGAGCGAAGCGACAGGGGCAAAGAGCGTCCCGGCGGCCGATCCAGTCGGAGCAACAAACGGAGCAGCATGAGGATTCAATCCGGTCTTGAGGTCGTTTCCAGCATGGGAAGGAACGTCACCATCAGGCTTGCGTAGGAACTCGACTTCGACCGGCTTGGTAGAGTACATTTGACCTTGAAGAGCAGCATAGGCATCGTGGGCTTGAGCGAAGGTTGCATATTCGACTTGAACGGAGATGTCGCCTCGATCGAGCGCCGCCACACTAGAGTCCAAGATCTGCATATTCTTGATTTCGCCGAACGGACAGAAGAGCGGGTACAGATCAGTCAGCTGAGAGAACAAGACCGCAGGGAGGTTGGTGACCAAGAGGGAAGCTGGCTGGACAGACAAGACGTTGATGGGACCTTGTTGTTCGGGAACGGGTGTCGAACGCAGCGAACACTGAGCTGAAGAAGGGCTGGACCTTGACGTGTGGAAGTCGTAAGGCGAGGGTGTAGATGGCGGCGATTGATTAAGGACAGTGGTACGGTCACCGCCATCCAGAAAACCTGTTCAACCTTTGTGAGTGGCAATCTACTGTACTGCACGATGCAGTGTCAGACCTTGAGAGCGTTGAACGACGGCCCAGGACACATCGATGGTGTGACCCCTACAAATGCGTGTGGGCACCTGCTCAGCAGATCGCTGCAGTAGCCTGACTCACTTAATTTCCTTGCGGCTGAGCCCGTCCATCGCCGCGCGCGCCTCGTTGTGAGAGTTCATGACGATGAAGCCACGACGACGAGACGCGTTGTCGACAGTGGCGAGGATGACCGCGTGGGCTACCGAACCAAACCGAGAAAAGATCTCGACGAATTCAGGTCTGACAAGATGAGGGTCACGGAGCGCTCTAGAGCTAACAGCAGGGGGCATACTTAGTGAGTTCAAAGGGCAATCCGAGCACGTAAAGATTGCGACGGGCATCCGGTTGCTTGCCTTGTCTGCCGTTGTGCTTCACTTCACTGGGGGACACGGCCGTGACGGTCCTGACAACAGATAGAATGAGATGCAATCAAGGACGACACCCGTTTGACATACAGCGGGACGCCGGAAACCGTGTAGCCAGACATGCATAAGGCCTTCCTGAAGGTGTCAGGCGTTCTATCAGGCACTTGGATCATGGTTACGTATCAGAAGGACTGACTTGGTGGCATCATGAGTCATGAAGGTCAGCCCGAGGATCCGGCGGCTGCCGTCGAGATATTCCTCGCATTTGCGCACCTCACCTGAGGGCGCACGCCATGAGCATGTGGTCAAGCTTGGAGACGTAAACGCGTGGAAATGTACCAATCAGAGTAGTGAACAAGTCGACGATGTCTTGCACGCTGGCTACATATGGCCAATTATGAGTACATACGCATCATCTCCAGTCATACAAGGATCGCTTACCCGATTCCGCAATGTTCTCCACTTGGACTGTATGCATCTCACGGCTAAATTTGAAGACGGGATTCGGGACGGCTGCCATTTTCTATGATACGGGTGGACAGGGATCGCTTTTTTCTTGATTTGGAGCAAGAAGGTAGTGTGAGGAGTCTAAGAAACGGGAGAGTTTCAAGTGAGCAGGTTCAAGAAACGAAGCAAAACAGGTCAAGAAAGTCCGGCAAACTCCGCGGCGGTCAAGGTTCGTTTTCAACTCCCGTGAGCTTCCCACGCCACAGACGTATCCTTCACCCTTCACTGTTCACGAACCTGAACTTCGTACTCTACAACCTCCTTCAGTTCAGCTAGAGGCTGCAGCCTAGCGAATATTTCACGCGTATCGAGATAAGTGGCACCCATGTCGAGGCGCCAGCTATCTACGTTACCATTGTCCGGACCGATCCTCAACGCCTTGGGAAGAGCAGGATACGAAACAGTGGAGGACTTGACTGATGCAACGCCCGAAGGTCTTGCCAGAGGAAAGGCATCGTTTCTTGCTGTTGATGCTCCAAACCCCGCTTACTAGATTATGTAGACCTAGATTTACCATTACCATCCACCCAAGCTTTGTTTTCGGCCACGCAGTTACAGACTCGGAGGACCGCCCCGTTAACACAGTCTGCTGCGTTCATGGTGGAAAATGCAATATATTCCACAAAATTCCCACAGCTAGACACCTTGCTCGGTGGCGGAGTGAAGCAAGGTTTCATTTTGGAGCTGTCCGGCCCGCCTGGTTGCATCAAAGAAATGCTAGCCTTCAATGTGGTCAGCAGCTTCATCGAAGAGTCCAAGCATGTGATCTTTGTAGGTAAGAACCATCCACGCAGGAGGTTCCGCACCATCATGACGAGCTCAGACATGCAGAATATGACAAGTCCCGCCACCCTCAATCGAGTGCTACGTAGTAAGTGTGTCATGAAGACGGGTTCAGTAGGCATGACTTACTCGCACCTTTTGTAGCGTCATCATCAATGCCACAAGACATCCTGGGACGAGTACAACACCTCCGAATGCACGCGCTTCCAGACCTCCTGATTTTTCTTCGAAACCTGCCTTCATATCTGCAAGACCATCCGAGCGTAAGAATCATGCATCACGTCTTCGGCCTCTGATTGGGTCATACTTAACTTCGTCCGCATTCTTCTAGACCGCTCTACTTGTGCTAAACTCTTTGTCGTATCCGTTCCAATCGCCAGCGGGTTTGTCAAACTCGACGCGCAACTCCCTTCTAGACAGGGTCAAGCAGACCCTCACACGGGTTTCTGCATCCACGAAATTGAGCGTGCGTAAAGCGAACGGAGACCTGCCCGGTTGTCCCACATGCTGAGGATCACGAAATCCAGGTCGTTATCACGAGCCAGCTCGCAACTAAATTGCTGAAGCCCGACGGCTCCGCAGCGAACTTCGAGACAGGCTCGAGAGCAATCATGGCACCTGCCTTAGGTTTGCTCCCGCCGTTTTCCGAGACGCATTCAATAGGCTCATGCCGGTGTCATGCACGTCCCAGGGCCAGCGTACCTGCCCGCTGCTAGGACATACCGAGTGTGCATTGTACCACAGTCGAAGACAGCCGGGTGCGTCATGGCTTCCCGCCACTTTCATCGATGAAGCCTACTGACGGAGCCGGATAGTGTCTTTCGCTTGCTATCATCACCCTCGGCTGTGCAAGGCACCCAACCACCTATCGAAGAAGCGTACCAGCTAGTAGAACGATGAACAGACTTGCTGCATCCGTCGTTCCGGTCTAAGGTTTTGGTAGCATGGGCTTGTAATGGATGTGCGGACCGCCAGCATGCAGTGCGACGCACGCACAGTGCATGGGCTGCGGTGGGCGGTCTCCACCGTGTAGCAGCGTTTTCATACATCAAAGCGGGCGATTTTCGGAAACCCACACTTCCCGGCCGGGCAATTAGAAGGCCACTGAACTTTCATTTCATTGTGGCCTGTCCGCGGTAGCTTCTCCCAGGAGCCCGTCCGGGCCTGCGATTACGTCCATCTTCCAGTCATGCGGTGCTACCGGAACTTGTCCCGCGTCCAAGATTTGCTCTCGTAAGGCCAGTGCCACTGATTGATGGACCGTGAGCATCTCCCCCAGGAAACACTAATGAGGCGGACCTAGCAGTGGTTTCCGCTGGCCTTGTGCGGATTTGGAAGTTGCATAGGATGAGATGAAGCGATCATAGTACCCTTTACCATGCCCCAGGCGCGACATGGATCGATCGAACGCGACTCCTGCGTGTCAGCGCATGTGTTAGCATCGTTGCACAGGGATGTACAAGGTCGTGCGAGACGGATACCTGGCACCAGAATCAGATCGAGGTCCGTGCCGTCATCCAGGGCTGCGAGTGATGTGATGATTTGCATTATACGTCAATCCCGGACATGACGGAAGGCGGGCGTACGGACCGCTGCGACGCCGCGCGCCGTTCCATTCGTGGGCAGGTTCCTTAATTCCCCAGGTACCACTCGGGAAGGAGCGAAGGTCTTCTTCACCGTGCACTTGCAGGAAGTCCATCGCGCTATCGCGAGTGGCGCCAATTTTAGGGACGAAGAGTGTCTTCCCTACACTCGGTACTGATCAATTCAATGGTGCTGTGAAATAAGTAGAGACGTCACACCACTTCGCAAGATTGCAGATATGAGGGCGGACGTGTCGACCTCCCCGGATGGCATGCTGAGATAGCAGCTCACGCTCTGGCTCCGGGCAAAGTACGGAGAAGCCAGCACGCGGTCTGCTATCATCCTTGCTTCAGATACAATCCTGTTCAGTTTGAGTATGAATGAGGGAGCGAGTAGGCGGCGTTACATTGTTGCTGGACATCGGATACGGACAACGAACGCAATCGTGTCGCCATTGTCTTGCGCAGCGCTTTCTTATGAGTTTGAAGTGATGCCATGGTAAGTCCCAGTTTGAGCAGCGTTGGCCTAGGATAAAGGGAAGCTACTGATTTATAAACAAGGTGAGTGGATTGCATGAGAAACGTTGCAACGCATAATTGACAGTTGCCCGGGGCGATGGTGCTCTGGCTGCTTGCATATCACAATCCCATGCTATCGTCAGCGGAAGGAGCTTCGGACCAGTTCACCGTGATACGGACCGTGTGTCGACTTCGGAATCCCACAGACGGGAGTTCCTCCTGACCAAGGCTGGTCCCACCGCGATTTGTTTAACCTTTGCCCCGCCACACTGGGCGCCTGCTTCCGGATATGGCAAATCAAGAACGCGGGCAGCGTGCGTCCGTAGCTCGAGCCCCAGGTTTGCCTTTCATTTCCCCTCATCATGTTTGCTTGACCGTTCGCTAGCTGCATTCTGGCATGGTCGAGAAGGAGCCGACATCCCCCGTATCGCCTCTCGCTCAGTTCCCGCCACTGCTGCCGACGGAGTCCCGCAGTCGGGCACCAGAATTTTACGGATTCGTGGCCTGGACATCCACGTATCTCATGTTCTGTGTCTATGTGCTGTGGGCCCTTCTCCCGGACGAATACATCATCGGCCTCGGTATTACATGGTATCCGAATCGGTGAGTCTTACCTAGTGTATTTTTCATCCGCATGCCGATGCTGATATCCGTTCATCGCACTGCTTGACTGTATCCTAGGGAATGGGCTATTCTGCTTCCGGCATACTCAATCGTCTTAGTGCTGTTGACGTATTTCACCTACTTCGCACTGGCGCTGTCGGGGACGCCACCTTTCTCTGATATCAGTACGATAACAGGTGCGCTCGGTACCCGCAACTCTAACCCGCCCGACTCAATAGAAAATAACGCCACAGACTCAAGAGCGCACCTTCTCCCTGCTACCGGGGAGAACCTGTATCTCGCGCACGCGAAGCTGAACGCCATCCCCGAGATGTGCGATATCCCCATAGGGCTGGTTAACCGCGTCACATACGGTCGCCGCAGGGATATTGGCGTCGAGAAAGAGAGGGCGCAGTCCGAGTCGTGAACAGATCACGAGATGCCACGCATGAGATAAGCATCTAACTTCCGTTTCCCTACCTACTTCGAACCAGTCCGGGGGCCCTTCCGTCTGCGCCTTACCCGCGCGACCCTCTTTGTAATACCTCCCTCGCGCCTGGTCGGCAGGAATAGGCCTCATACATAAACTATACGTGGAACTTTCGACGGATGACGACGTGTCGCAATTGGACAAGACTAGAACCGGAACCTGTCCACCGCTGGGGGTTCCTCGCCCACCGAATTCCAGGGAGTACAAGTTCAGCCTCATCGCCGTTTCACAGGAACTAAAGCATTATCTATAATATTGGTCATAACAAGCGGTACAACTACAAACCAGCAACATATCATCTTCAGATGCACTTGAGATAAGATGTACGTCGATACAGCCCAGGCTTTACCATACAAGAACGTGCGCAGAGTAGTGTCATTACGGCCGGAAGCGATGCTTGGAGGGAAATACAGCAAGAGTCGATGAATGCGTGCGGGCCTTGATGCAAGATGAATGTGGTGAGATGGTGCATACACAGAGTTCAGATGCTGCTGGAGGACACGATGGCAGGACCGGGCAGACCTCGCCACTAGAAGAAGTAGGTAAGTCGCGATGTCCGGGAAGCAAGTGGTGCGGGCGCGTACCTGGCTCGGAAGATACGGGCTGGTCTCCGCGTCCGCGAACGAGTCGCGCTCCTCGTAGTTGTCGTCCGGGTTCCACGTGGGTGAAGAAGGCCTGACAGCTGGCAGCGGAACAGGCAGCATTGGGCAGGACGGCCTGAGGTACTCCTCCTCAGAGTCAGACGGCGCGTCCCTGAGGTAGTCCACATTCGTACGCGTGGAGAGGCTCTGCGGAATCCACCGCAGCTTCGACGGGAGCTTCCCAACCTCGTGCACGTCGGAGACCAGAGGCGTGTCGAAGCCGACGGTAAATTGCGATTGGGACGTGCTGCTATGATCCGAAGTAGGAAAGATGCCATGCGTGCGCAGGTGACGTTTGGCGTTGGATCGCACGGCGAAGCTCTTCGTGCACGTCGGAATTGGGCATTTGTACGCTACGAACGGCGAGATAATTAGGTGAGATTGCCTACGCAGAGGGATGCCATCAAGTACTTACGCTTCGCCCCTGAGTGGGAGTTCATGTGCGTCGCCAGCCCACTTGGTCTAGGAAACAGCTTCTGGCACACCTTGCACTGGTGCATCTTCGACTTCTTCTGCGACGGCTTCGGCCGCTCCGGCATCGAGGGCGATACAGCGGCAGTCGAGCCACTATCGGCAGATCGCCCGGAGCTGCGCGGGTGATGGACGGTGGAGTTATGAAGTGCATGAGCGTTCGCCGTGCCGCCGTAGGCCGTATCGAAGGAAGATCTGGGCCAGTTGCCATGGCCGTTGATGTCTGTGGTCCGCATTGACTGGTAAGGAAGACGGGCTAGCTCGGAAATAGCGGAGGGCGGATCGCTCTCGGAATCGTCATCATAGTCGTCCCCGGTGTCCCCGTCGTACACGAGAGCCGGGACGGAGGAGGGACTCATGGGGTCGTGTGGTACCGACTGCACCGAGTCCATCGAGTGGCGACGCAGCGGCTGTGTGTATGCCGCAGGTAAGCGCGATGATTGGGTATCAAGCAGAGCTGACGAAGGTTCTGAACGTGTAGATGGTGCAGAAGATGAGCCGGTCGACGTAGATGAGGCATACACCATCGGGTATAAGGGGCTGTTGTGGCCCGTGGCCGCGCTGAGGCCAGAGAATAGAGTGGGCGACAGATGTGGCAGCACCCGGTGAGTGGCTCCGGACTGTTGGAAGTCCGCATGCGCGTTCATGTATTGGTTATTCGTCCCGAAGGTCGAATTGCGTTCGGCGTCGTACCCCTGCTGCTGGCTGTGGCCGTGCTGCCGGTCGCTAGTACCAGTGGGGATGCCATAGATGCTGTACTGCGAGTCCACCGAGACAGTCCCGGATACCGTCGACGACTCCCCGAAGGACACTGCGCTGGGATAGGACGAACTGTAGGCAGCGCCATACGCCGACTCCTGCAGAAGGGTGCGTTGCGACGACTCGGGATACCCCACGAGGTGAGACGCGGCGGACTCGTTATAGTAACCTGACGAAGGCTGCGTAGAGTCACAGAAAGCGGGATGAGGATTGGAGAACTGCATCTGCTGGTCTGGCATGGCCCACACATGTTGAGACGTTATAGAGGCGTTGCCTGCGCCAGTATTCGGTCCTGCGGGAGATGCGGAGCCGTTCGGGTAAGATACGACGTTGTATCTCGGTGTGGAAGCCATTGCCGTCGGGGGGAAGTGGTCGCCGTACGGGAAGGTGGCGCTGGATATCCGCAACGCATTTGGAGGGGAGCGAGACACGGGTTCGCCCTGCCTGCGCCAAACGCCAGTCATAGCGTGCTCACCGAACATCTAGGACTTGGGCGAGGGAGACCGGCGTCAGCACGCCACAGCGCTGGCCGCACTGGCACAAAGGCACTCACCGTGAGCTATGGGCGATCGTACGCGGTCGGAAGTGGGGAGGGAGCACGGACTGAGGCTGCGAGGTGGTGGCCTTTAGACTCGGAGGATGTTCACTTATGACTGTTACATGAGCAAGTCATCAACGCGACGCGCGCAATTCATATGGGCGGAAGGCGGACACGAGACGGGCAGGAGCCAGACCTGCCAAAGACGGCGACAGCAGTGGAATATCGTGAGATTGCGAGGTGTACCTCCCTGGTCCTAATCTGAGAAGGCTACCGCGCGACATCCAACTGCCATGTTATCTCGTTGCATCAAGGTGCATCAAACAGCAGCTGACCAAAAGCGCGAATCAGGCAAGGAACTTTCCGCCCCTCTGTGTCCGAGATCTGGGGGGACGGGGCGTCATCGGAAGGTGAAATGAGCCTGCAGCCAAGCCCCGGTATGCTATAGCACCAGTGGATTGTGCCCGGCCAGGCTGGATGGTCTGCGGCTCGTGCGGCTCCTTGGCGCCTGCCGGTAACACGCAACCAGATGTACCCTACTGGCTGGTACCACCCAACTGCCTCTTTCGCACCTCCAGTGTGGATTGGTCGATGGGCGCGCCGGCTTCTGAGGCTCCGCGGCTATTTGCAAACGGACCGATAGCGTTCTTGTTGGTCGAGATCGGTCTGCCGTAATAACGTCCTTGGCCACGGGCAGATGCGAGATACATCCCGCCGCCTGGCTTCTTTCAGCGGGTACTCGTCCGAGCCTTGATCTGGACCCCGCACGAGTGCCAGCCTGCTGTGTCCCACACGCACGTCCAGAAGAGACGATGTCATTAGATGGAATCGATAGCAATGTGAATAAGGCAGAATGAACCAATCAGACCACGTAACGTGCACGATGCTTCTGACGATAGTCTCTCAGCGCGGCGGTGCCCGCTAATATCAGATCCTGCATGGATTGACCGAATCGTCAACACCAGCCCACCTACAAGCGCGTGTAGTGTGTGAGGTCACCCACGACGTCTCTGCTGAGAAGATCCATAACTTACCTGAACTCGGCGAATCTATTCTGGTTCGCACCGGCTCTATCCTCTCCCTGCTCCGAGCTCGCTGTACCGGGCCGTGAAGTGCTGCCACGAAGAAGCCCACCCTTAGGAGTCTTCTTCACCGCTTCAGTAAACACCAAACTTCGCCTTCTGCCTGCTGGGTGTAGATCCTTCATCGTGGCTTTCTTTGCCGAACCACCATGCGCAGAGTGCGGTCGACGCTGTTGCAATGGCCGTTGACGACCTTCGGGAGTGATGGTTGTCTCCCTCCGTCTCAAAGGTGGCTAGAGTGATATGTTCGTAAGCCACGACGTCTTGTTAGTAGATGGAGGAAATCGAATCCACCTGGGCAACTGCGGGCGACCTGGTACCGCGACCCCACCTCTCCCACCAGCCCCGCGCGACTCTGGCATGCCGAGTAGCTGCGTCGTGCGAGCCCATTGTTTCATCCACATCGACTTCCTGTGCGCATGCGTCCGTTGCGTTTTGGAGATGTATATTGCTCGGTGTCACGGGTCCCGATGATGTACTAGCGGTGCTGGGAGAGGGATCCAACTCGCCAGAACATTCAATGTCACTCGATCCGCCGTCCCAGTCCCAATTACAATCCCCAAACGTGTCCTGAAGATCAGGCCCAGAGCACACTTCGGGCCGTTCACGGGCCTGCCTCCTACGCTCGGATTTCGAGGGGGTATTCGGGACCAGGACTGTCCCGCCGTCATAGAGGGGCACAGATACTGCACCTGTGGTCGACATGCTCCTGTACACTCTCCTTTTTGCCGCCGCAGGAGGGGGACTGGACAGGATGTCCGCTCCGAAGTCATCATCTTCCTCTTCGCACCGCTGACCGGGCCGGGCCCGTACGGGTGAGGAGACCTCTTCGCTGTCCCATCGCCCCATAGAAGGCGAAGGGGAGATGTAGCCGTCCTCCTGCGCGACTGCGTCCGCGTCTTCCGTGAAGACTTCGTCATCATCCGCGCACGGGACGTTCTCCTTGTCGTCGTCCACATCCAACGTGATACACGACGGGCCTGCAACGGGGCAGTCAACTTCCTCGCCACAGATCGCGTCTTTGTCCGCATCGCGCGATGCCGGCGGACGGACGTCAAAGAACCTCGAACTCCTGACGTCCCTCGTATGAACTTCACGTTGCGTCTCTTCCCGTTTCTTCCGCTTCACAGCCATATCGTGGTCCATCACTTCCGCTAATGTCCGCTTCCCACTCGCCCGCCCAGCCGCTAAGGAATGACCCGGCGTGTGCGAGGTAGCAGCCTGCTGTGCGCCACCGGTCTCTACCCGCGGTTCTAGATGGTTCACGCCAGACGTAAAACCATGGTCAGTTCTATGACTACCGTGTCTCTCTGCGAAATATCGGACTTACTGAAGAAACTCAAAATCCCAACCGTCCCTTTCCCTGCGTCCTTGCGGCTTCCGGTGGCCCGTCCGCCGTCCTGCTTCCTTGCGTCTTGCACGTTCAGCGGGATGGCCTTCAGCGTGCGAGGCACGAACGTTGGGTTGATATCATCCATAGGTAGCAGAGTGATCGGGCACGCGTCCCCTCTCGCGACCTGTTTCGCCAAGGTGGGCTCGATGTCGCTGTGGACGTGTTATGTCAATGGCATCATACACAGCACACCTCGTCACGATCGTCTCACCTCCCGACATAGGCGTCCGTCTCACCGTCCAGTGTTTCACCCTCCACAGGGTCCGTGAGATGGACTAAGCACTCCCTTGTCGGGTCGTACACCCGCTGGTACAGGAACACTTGCTCCGCCAACTTGAAGGCCTCTAGATACCCTTGGGGAACCTTCTTCTTCCCCTCCAACAGCAACGCTCGTACCGCGTTCTCCACCGTCTTGTGCTTCCGCAAGAGGGTCCACGCCGTCTTCAGGCCGACGCCAGGTATGCTGGCTAGATAGTCGCACCCGCTGAGGATAGCCATCCGTCGGAACTGAGCGTCCGACCAGCCCAGAAGCGACATCCCGCTGCCGGCCCCGGCGGAACCAAAGTCGCCGCGAGCTATGCACGTGACGGTGCTCTCAACGACGTCTAATTTCAAGAGCACCTTCCGGCACCCGAACACGAGAAGGTCAGAATCCTCCGTGATTACCCCGTCGACGACGCCGACCCGCTCCAGATACGCAAGCTGTGCATCAGCTTCATACGGTGCCACCACGTATGGGATGCCCTCCGCCCGCAATGCCTAGCCCGTGTATTCCCCGGTCAACGCCAGCCGAGGAGCGTGAGTGAGGAAACACATACCTTGATAAGCTGATATGCCATCTGTGGCGTAACATCGATGCACTTCACGTAGTGCTCACGGGCCTGTCTGTGCTTGCCCTGCGCGGCGAGAGCGTTCGCGTGAGCCAGGTTCTCGTCCCGACGTTTCTTGCGCTCCGCCTCGGTCCCTTTCTTCGCCGGAAGTGGCCCGCCATCAAAGACGACGTAAGGCCGTATTCGGTGGTGTTGTAGTAAGCGGACGCGGTGCATGGCATATTCGACGTATCTTGGAACTGTGGGTGAGTTACTGGGTTCGAGGTTTCGGAGAAGGAAGAAGAATGCAGAGTGATTAAACGTGCGCTGAACTCGCAAACTACAGACAGTCTTCGACGACTAGTCGTTGACGGAAACGCAACGTCTGTGAGCACCGTGTCGCTCGACGAGAGTCGATGGAAAGTCATTCTGAGCACAGAAGCTCCCAGCATCGATATAATCAACGGTGTCCCACACCCGGGGATTTGATTCGGCCACCAATCCGAACTCTGCCACTGGTCCCAGCGGCGGTGGCGCTCATCGCACCCACTGAGAGGTGACGAACCCAGACACTCAAGGTCACGGGAAACGACCTGTGTTGCTTTGGCCATTGCAGACGAAGGGTGGAGGAATTCCACCCCAGTGCTTTTACGAATCGGCGGGGCATGCGCTATCGCCAAAGGCGACAGAGGTCGGGGCATTCATCTCTGAAGCCACGCTATATCGGTACCATGAGGAACAGGCCGGTTGAGGGTGATGTGCGGCTCGCCTGGTGCATACGTTCTCGGCTGTCCCTCTTGACCTTGTCAATGCCCTACTGGGCATCAATACCCGGGAGCCAACCTCCTGCTGATGCATGCTCGAACGACAACCAAACAGTATCTCAGATACCAATCCAAAAGCTCAATGTCTGGATGCATGCCCGTTTACACGGCCGCAGACTACCAGTGGCGGCTCTCGCGCCACGTCTGGACAAGAACGAGAGCCTCTATTGGTCGGTCACTGGTATGTGAATGCATCCGGACCAAGCGAGCTCAGAACCGTGCCCCAGCTTCGGGAATAGTGCGTGCACTGTGGCCCATAGTTCTCGACAAATTTTCAATATGAACAGAGAAACGAAGAGATGTTAGGACCGCAGGGCTGGCTCAGAGCAAGTCGTGTAGTCAATCGGCGGGCATACCAACGATCTGACTAACCCGTCCGGAAGAGTGAGTACTCACTTTTGGGTTTTCCTCCCAGTAGCAAGCTCTGCCGCACACCCATAGGTCCCCCTGTGTAGCCACACATATGCATCCACCGCGATTGTTTGTCCCGCGAATTCGGAGAGTGGCCGAGTGACTTGGATGTCCTTCAGTAAGGGGAGAAGACCAGAGATTCCCATGGTTCAAGTCAAGCAACCATGAGGCGTGAGGGAGAGAAGAGAACCAATGGGCGCAGGGGTGCGGAGGAGGAGAAGGAGGAACGAGCGAAGGTCCAAGGAGAGCTGAGAGTGACGCGTGACAGGCGCGTCGCGTAGCACTGTGACACACATTTAGACGCGTACGTCGCGTACTACGGACACCAAGCACGTGATCGCGGCGGTCGTTTGCATAACGGTTATCGCAAAAAACGCCGCGCAACATTATCGTCTGTTTGGTCGCCTTCGCGGCGCAGCGGGCCAGCCCGGGAAACCCGTGACTTGGGAGACTTCTTCTGATCACAATGAAACTTATCAACCCGGAAGCAGACAGCGTGTACAGTGTACTACTTGCCACTGAGTGTGCCAGTGCTCCGCTTGAGCAGGTAGCCGCGAGGCGAGACAGGGGTCCTATGACTGATTTTCACCGTAGTTATGTGGCCTTCATGTATCTTACAAGTTACGGGCCTAAAACATGTTGAATGCATAAAAACAAAAACAAAAAGTGTGTGCCAGTGTATATAGACTGAGTCATAATGTAGTCTTTCGGCATGGCTAATGGATCACAAAACCTGGAATGGAGCAGATACCCCATAGACTCAGTGATTTCGTGGAAATGACCAAAGGAAACCAAATAAATGATGTTGCAGGCGAGTGCGACAACTATTATGCAAACGACTGTAAATAGCCACAGACGACGATAGATTCCGGCGGTACTATTATCGGGCTCGTCGTGTTTGCAGTGCGTGTCGCCCTCGCAGAGGTGTCTACTTGCGATATCGTGGTGCGGGTGGGGCAGAAGCTCAAGACGGAGGATGATTAGCAACGTTCGGCACCTTCCGCTCGAGTTCGACGCCATGTGTCACGCCCGGCGGTAGTGTTCGAAGGATTAGGCGGGGCTGTATGCGTTCCTGGAACCTGGCCGGGAGCAGCCTGCCGCCACCTTCCTGTCAGGGGTAAACTCGCCGTCGCGGGGTGTGGGACACCATAGGCAGTAATGTGCCGACCTGATTGGCAATGTTCGAAGACGCACCTCCGGAACGTTGCCGTGTAGCACGCGGGTGGCACTTCATGGCAGATCCGCGGAATTCGCAAAACAACGCATCAGAAACTCATTCCTGAACATATTTCTTATATCTGCATTACACACCCGTCAGCCACCATCTTCCGTGACGTCCATCTCTCCCCACAAGATGTTTCAACCCGGGACCTTCCAACCGCCCGTGAGACCCATCACATTTCTCGGATCATACTCCACCTTCAACTCAATCATTTCCGCGAGCGACTCGCCGTATATGCTGGCCACGGGCGTCCCGAATAGCAGGTAATTCGGATAGAGCGGCGCGCCGACGACGCCGAACTGGCCCTCCTGGATTGCGGTGTCGGTGAGGTTCCGCGAGGACTGGACAATGGCTTCGTAGAATGCGCCGTCGTACTGTGCGTCCGTCCAGAAGAAGTCCATGTTGAAGGGGAGGAAGCGCTGATCGCGCGTCCAGGGGTACGCGGAGCGTCCGCCATGCGTGAGAATCGAGGGCAGGAAAGGTTCGACGTCGTAGCTGAGCAGACTTGCAGAGCTGTTAGCGAGCGAGGTTCCCCAATACTGTCATCCATGTGCGGTGAGTACAAAGATAGCACATATCCTAACATCCAATGCATACCTCAATCTGAGCAACGATGGTCTCGAGGAGGCGTAACGTGATTTCCTGGAATGGGACAGTATTCGAGTACCCCCTGATAGGATTAGTTCAGTACACCTAGTCAAAAAGAGAAAATGTGAAGCGAAACGCACCTGATGTTCGCAGAAGTTGCTGTTGGTTCGACTTGCACGAGGGACAGGAAACTCCGAGTGCTGATGTTTGTGGCCAAAGCGGGGATGGCCATGAACTCATCAAAAATGTCTGCAGGCTGCTCTGGCGCGTCATAGAACAGCATTAGGGTTGCAAGCAGCTGCATATCGTACGGTAATCAGCGAGGTAGAGTTGCCGGGGTAGAAATAAAGGTACGCACCGTGCCTTGTTCGTAATCGTAGGTTGTGATGATTTGTGCTTTAGGGTCAGTGACATTTGCTGCGAAGTTCGCTGTAGCCCGGTTTACTTGGTCGACGAATTGACCCAACACGATCATCTGTCCTCCCTACAAAAGGCTGCATTGAGACAAGGGCATCATTCTGAGATGATATCGACCTACCCATACTTGACTTTGAGGGTATGTTTGAAGGGTGAAGGTCGTGACGATACCCTAACAATCAACCCATTCTATCAGACACAAGACACGAGACCGACTGAGCAGAAACACTTGAAAAGTGGACTCACGTAGTTGTTGTAGCCACCCTAAGCCAGGACGCCTGATCAGCCTGACATCGAGGCACGCCGGCGATAGCAGACTCTCACCTTCAGACCCCAAAACAAGTCAGGGTACGTCGACTCGGTCACGTTGGTCACGGTCCCATTGGGCAGGACCAGTTCAAAGGCACGAACAGTATCGAGCGCCAACCCGTACTGGTTCGTCAACCAAGAATAGCCTGGGTTCCCAAGGTTTGATCACCTACTCGTCACTCAGCAGGTACGACTTACCTCCTCCCAGGGTGAAGCCTGCCACGCCGATCCCTGTCACGCGTCCACCAACGACGTTGACTCCGTGTGGCTGTAGCGCCGCGTACACGTCATCCCAGACGTTGCCCGCGCCGATAGCGACAGTGCCTGTACTCGCATCGTACTCGATAGCGTTGAGACGCGACATCGAGATTTGCACGCCGGTGGTTGAAGAAAAGTTCGGGTTGTTCGTGTGCCCTCCCCCCTTCACCTAGAAGACTGCGATAAGGAAGAATTTCGGAAGTGTGGAATCGAGGCACGTACCCCAAATGGAGTGGACGTAGAGCCCACGATAGACAGCTAATAGGAGGAAAGATACATTAGATACAGCCTTTGCCAATGATGTGGTATCTCACGATCGTGCCAACGTCCTCCGCAGTGCCCGGTTCCACAGAGCATGCCGACTCAGTTGTGCTTGACGTAGAGTAGTGCTCGATGTCGGCGAGGTACTCAGGCTCGGCTATGTGGAGGATTGCATGTCACGTGAGTCAATAGAGAAAGCCAGAGGAGAAATGGACGCACGATTGTAGAAGACATCCGAGTCTCGAGAGATGGCATTAGAAAGTTGCTGGCATATACTTAGTATGCCTTGCGCCGCAGCCAACGACGCCTGCAGAAGCAGCGTCGCGTAGACAATACAGGGGAGGCGTCGTGTCATACTAGTAGTGTGCTCCTGTCGGCAGCAGTGAAGAGCGTCGAAGGGGTGCCGCCGAGGATGGGAAACTGCTGTGCCTCCTCCCGAGTTCGGGCAGGGATATACTGACCATCCACAAGTACTGTCGACCTCTTTATGCGAAGACCGTCGCGCTACGAATGTAGGCGCATGAGCCTGTCCGACACCCCTAATGCCGGTGGTGGCGCCCGCAGACATCCGCGTCACACAAACTCCAGACCCGGTTGAGCTGGTTGAACAGGGCTGTCTGTTTAGCTCGCGTATGCGCTGTGCGTGTGGCGCACAGATGCACTGAAGAGTACATGCAGCCACACGCAACTGCCTCCGGAAGAGAGGAGTGGGAGCAACTCGCCTCGGGCGCGCCGATGAATTGCTCGGCTTGGCACTCGCGGGGGCTAGCTCGCCCCCGTAGACACTCCGAGTCCGAGGTGTCCGCAACCATCACGTTTCGTAATTCTGGTGTAGCGTGGCCAAAATTTGTCAATAGACAGCGTCCGGGTGCAGGATAGTGGCGGCGCTGCACTAAAGCTGGCTGGAAACTTGAGCTTAAATTGACCGCATGACATACGAAGAAGGCGACGCGGCATGATATGATGCTGGTCGATATCAAGAAGTCATTCGTGAGCACATGCTCCCGCAACAAGCTCAACGGACGTACGGGCTTACCGTAACATGAACACCATGGCACGACGATAGCCCTACGTCACGGGGTCAAAGATGGGCCCTTGACGCCACTGCAGCCTCAACAAGGAGCCTGGCGACACAAACTTGATTGATCAAACAGCTTCATAAGGAGGAAGGTATGTTTAATGAAGTTTGAGGGCATGCCATAGAGACAGGCGCCTACAATGGCTCCCTGAAACGGCAATGCCTTACGGCGGTGCACTCCTAATCGGGATCGTATTGTACTCTTGCAGGGAGGCCTCCAAAGCGTCGTGGTGGATCGATTCGGCAGGGAAGGGAGCGACCTGCGGGTTGCTAAAGGCCGCAGTCGACTGCACTGGGTAGATGTCACCGCGATGGTGGGCTCGGACATCGGGGGTCTCCGTTGTTGGCGTCATTACGAGCCGACGAGGGGGGATTGGCGTAGCACGTTTGAAGGGCGGGATGGGAACATGAGAACATGCTTTTTTTTTTTTTTTTTTTTTGGAGGGCCAAAACGGGGGCAGAGCATGTGACAATCGGTCATACCTCAGTCCCCGGCCAGCTAGCAGGGTGGAGCCTGCGGCGCTCTCGGGATAAAATGCACTTACGCACGACCTATGAGGTCAGTGTGGGACTCGATCTTATCCCAGGACTGGCTCTCCGGCAAGTCCTGGGTCTATACCCACTAAAACCCGTCTCTGTGTGGACCAGTTCGCTGGCAGCGACTCTTCTTCCTTCAGCACGTGCTCCCATGTCCGTGACACCAGCCCTTTCTTCAGAGCTAGTCTTCCGAATTTGTGGTTCGTGCCCGCTACGTCTTGGCGTAGTCGTGAGTTCATCATCGTGAGCCATCTGTTTGCTATGCTTTCCTTCGTATGCTGCCATCTATTATCGTCGCTGTGTCCAATGACACGTTCGCATCTTAGTCGCCATATCAGATGTGCGCTTTCCGATACCAGGATGCGCCAGAATCTGGCGATGTGGCCCGGGGTCGGCTTATCACGGACCAATGAGCGTGATCGTGGTCCGATGGCTATGATATCATGTATATTGATCTCCCCCCATTCCGGGCTCTTCCTCTTCCAAGCTGCTTTCGCGAATTCCCATATCGCTGCTTGCCCTGTCGCGGAGCATTGTAGTAGTATGTGCTCGAGGGAGTCTCGTTCGTGGCAGTGTGTGCACATGGCCCTGTCCTCGTGTCCGGGGATTTTCGTCCAGAACCGGCCTATCCGGTGCGCTTCATGTGCGCCCTTCCATAGGAAGTCTGTTACTGATCTTCGTATGTCTTTGTGTCTCATTCCTTTCCAGATGTCGCTCTCGTCGTTGTCGGCGTCCGGGATGGATCGCAAGTGTTCCCTAATTTCTGTGATTCTGGTCGTGGTTGAGCTTCGTGGCGGCGGTGCGGTGAGTGTCCTGATTCCTTTGTACGCTAGGGCTTGCGTTAGGCTCCCCAGCTTCGCTCCTGATAGGGTGAAGGCCTTCTTCTCTATCGGGCGTAGGAGTAGAGGGGGGCCGTCCCGCAGTGCGTCTCTTCTTGCGTCTCGCGAGAGTGACATGGCCTCTTTTTCGCTTTCCCGAGATGCCTTTTTAAAGGTTGTTGGTGCGCTGCGTTGACGTAGTTGATTCACTAGAGCTTTCGAGTAGGTTGCCCCCCGCACGCCTATCCATCCGGCATCCTCCCACTCCGGCAGGTTTTTGAACAGTATATTGATAAGGTCATCTGTGTCAAGTATGAAGTGGAGTGGCGCATCTCGCGGTGCGGCTAAGGTGGCTCCTAGTGCGGCTATGACTGACCCGCAGCCTGGGGTTTCCCTCTCGCTGTCCATTTCTGGCTGTGCCAGCATGCTGCGGATGTCTCCTCTGATGCAGTCTGCGAATCCGGTCCCTAGCGGTGTTGTACATTCCCTTGGATCGCCTTTTTTGGGCTTGCTGATGATGTTGATCACGCAGGTTTCTGCTGTGACAATTCTCCCTCGTGCTCGACGTATCGCCGGCGGCTCATCGTGTACTGCGGGGTCGACGAATACTCTGAACGCGGTGCTCAGGTCCCCTTTCTGTGTGAGGGATGGGTCGAAGGTGAGTGTGCCGCCTTCGGTTAGGGCTTTGTCGTTTGCCTCCTGACGGTGCTTAGTTAGGGATAGGCCGTCCAGTGGATTGTCGACCTCTGGGTGCCACTTGGGCTTCACCTCAGCCAGGGCTCTCTCGGCTTCTCGGCAGCACTTCCTTGGGTGAGCGCAGCCATTTTGCCTGTCCGTTGTGCACGCTGCGCACGAGCAGTCTTCAGGTATGTAGTCATTCCCCCTCTCGCGTGCCTTCCGATAGCACTCTCTTTTCACGATTTTTAGTATGTCCGCCACTACTGTTGCTTCGTGGTTCGTCCTGAGGCAGTCGCTTATGCGGGTGTTGTTCAGGAGGCGGAGCTTTTTGGTTGCGCCGAGGTGGTACCAGATGGGGAGGTTTGACTTCATTTGCTTGTCCATTTTGATCGCTGCGAAGCTGACATTATATTTCCTTGCGGTGGACAGCATTCGTTTCAGGTATTCGGGCAACTTGGACGCTTTGTGTAGTGCCGGTGACCAGCTTTGCAGGAATGTGTTGATTTGCGCTGACTTCCTTATTGCTCCAGCTTCACGGGATGCGCTGAGGCCTATTAGTACGTCGGCCGCGAGGGCCCACGTTGGCCTGTTTTCCCCCAAGGTGAGGTATCGTTTTGTCCACATGAGGTCTATCACATTATTTCTTGCCTTAATATCTAGCAGGCCGAGGCCTCCTTCGTCGGTCGGGCGGTACATCGCGTCCATGCTGATTGGGATTGGCGATCTATCCTCCCACATAAATGAGCGGATCATCTTGGTGAGTTCCTTCTCGACCGTTTGTGGCATTCCTTGGACTGTCGTTAGATACTGGGATATTCCTCCCGGACCCATCTGCACGATGCTACGCTTCCCTCCCATTGACGGGTGGCATCTGCCCCATCTTGATAGAAAGTCTCTGATCTTCTTGATTGCTGGCGTCCATACGGCTATTTGTTCAACGCCATTGCCGACCCATGCGCCTAGTATTCGTACGGCCTCTCCGTCTCGGGCAATATGTATCCCTTGTGGTATGAGTTCCTGCTCGCTGCACGCCTGCATCAGGAAAAACCGATTTTCCTTTTCCACCCTTCAGTACATCTTTTATTGCCTTTACTGTCCTTTGACGTCTGTATGCGCCTCGCAGCACACGATTAAGCATACAAGCACACTTTAGCACAGTAAAGACCGCAGCTAGCTAGTATGAGCATGCCTCTCTCGTTACTTCTGCTTCACCAAGTAATGTGATGTTCAGAAAGGTTTACAGAATCCTCAATTATGCAATTGATAAGTGAACAATACATCATGAAAATTACAATCTGCAATGTACAATCTGTTGCCTATGGTGTGGATGGCAGATAGAATTCTGACGGGGCTTAGGGCTAGCAATACGTTACGATTCTTGTTCAACTGGTGTTGGAACTGGATCATGTGGCTATGGAGGCGGGCAGCAGTGATTCAGCGGCGGTAGCAACGCGTTCTGCCAGTGTGGCTGGCCGGCGAATCACACGCAGCTGCAGGAACCTGTTGGATTCGAGGGTTGACCAATGTCATGTTGTGCTGGATGTCGAGGAACTGGAAAGGATGCC
>KE504244.1:0-64739 GCA_000344655.2 Fomitopsis schrenkii | reverse complement strand
GGCCAGTGAAGGTGGCGATGCCTGAGAAGGCAGTGTCAGTAAAGGCAGAATGTCGCCACAATGTGGCAGAGGGGGTCTCTCACCGGGATTAATGGTGATATATGGGTTATGCAGCGTCGAGCCTGGTGCAGCATAAGAACATCAATATCTCAGTCGCAGCCTGAGGATCACGAACCAACTAGTGGACGATAATAGTCTAGAGGAATGCTGGTTGCCTAATTAACCGATAGAATAGGTGGGAATAGCAGGGTACTCACAGAGGTACCCGGTGCGAAGAGCTCGTCTTGCTATCGTCTAGCAAGCAGGAAGCGAGGGCAAAGGGATAGGCTAGTCTCCCAAGGGCGAGGAACGGGCTAATCGGCGAGCAGGAAGGGAGGCTGGAAGATTGAGTCGCTAGTCGAGGAAAAGGGCAGCAAGCGGTCTAGTTGCTACCACGGACAGCGAGGAGCAGCGAGAGTATCTTCACTGGCGAACTCCAGTATATAACCCCGCGACAACAAGCCTCGTGTGCTCCATGAGGCATCACAATTTCAATATTGTCGCTCAACTAGTGAGGGGGCTCTTGTTTCAAGAGTGAAGCGTCGGCTGGTGTTCGCCAACTCACCGCTCGCGCCAAGCTCATGCAGTGACGCGGTCGCCATTGCTCAGTCTGCTTGCGCTCTCCGCTCTGCGGAATGGTCAAGGCCAAGGAGTAGGAGCTTGCTGCCTGTGCCCATCGCAGCCTCCATTCTGTGATCCCCGACCTGCACTCCAAAAGCTGCACAACGCGGTGGTGGCAGGTGCTTGCGCGACTTGTGCAATCAATCAATATGTGGCGATAAGTGTTCGATCGATCAATATGCGGCAATAAGTCTCCGATCCATCAATTTGTGGTGATAAGTGTGCGAACAAAATGATCAAATGCGAGCAGCCACTGCGAGCAGCGCGATCGTGTGCGATCTCGTCTACTAAACACAAGTCTGCGCATTTTTGCGCGATAAACGCCGTCATACACAACGGCCAGGCGCAATAGTTGAGTAACAGCCCGGTGGTCAACTACACTGCAGCGCTGAACGGGAACATCTACGCTCAGCAGCTGTCGAGCACTGGCGAAATCAAGCGTTCATGTCAGTGTACGTTGTAACGTCCACACTGGTTCGTTTTGTTACTGATCGTCCGATATGCTACAGTGAAGCAAACTGTTCATAGTTTCTTGTATACAGATGAACCTCAATGGCACAAAGTCTATGCTACAGTGTCCACCGACGTCGCCACCAAATCCAAGATACGCCAGCGTATCGGGGTGTGGATATCGCTCTCTTCCTTTCTCTGGCTTATTCAACATCGTGGACGTCCAGACGCTCCAGGATACTGAGCTCTGCCCCTTTCGGCGGGTCCGTTAAGGACCGCAGCGCCTTATCCACCTCCTGCACGAGGTCGGAAGGGTCGGTAGGGGCATGGCAATCGTCAGGCGGTGTAGCAGGGACACTGTCGCTGTCTTCGGTAGACACCGTCCCTGGATCGGAGGCGTCCGTGGTCGAGAGGCAGATAGCGTCGTTGCTGCATGGGCTGGACGAGGCACAGTCTGCAGGATGACCGGCCACCTCTATCTCCTCTACTACTATCTCCTCTGCTTTGGGTGCGTGCGTAGCGTCGGTCTCCGTGGGAAGGGGCGCCCTCGGACCGAAGGTAGCGCCTGCCGGCAGCGGCGGGAAGAAAGAGTCGACAGCGAGGATGCTCTCTCGTAGCTGCTCTAGACGGGGTCGCAACCGTGGGCGGATCTGGAATACCTGCTTCAAGATTCGGACTACACCCCGTGAGACAGGGAGATTGCGCTCCAAGTAGGTGTCGTCACGCAGGTACTCGCGAAAGCGGCGATCCCGGCTCGAAGCCTTCGCCCATGGACAGAGGCCGGTGACCATGTTCACGAGGATTACCCCCAACGCCCAGATGTCTGAGCGCCTCGTCGAGTATGCTTGAATTTTGGAATCCTCGCCGGTGCTCTCTAATCGCTTTGGTGAGCCCTTATCGTTACCCCGGATCGTGTATTGCAAGGCTTACCGGGACTAAGATAGGGCAGGCTACCGCAGCTGAGGGTGGTGCTCCACGTGTTTGCAGTCGCGAGCCCAAAGTCGGCTACGTAGGCCTCGGTCCCCTCCGCATTGCAGAGGATGTTCTCGGGCTTCAAGTCACGGTGGTATATATCCCTCTGGTGGCACCCGTTTACCGCATCCAGGATCTGCAGGAACACGGTGCGGACCAGCTCGTCGTTCCCCCAGTACGCTCGGCGCTCGAAGATGGACCTGTACAGGTCGCTCTCGCAGTACTCCAAGGACATGTAGAGGTACTCGTCGTCGTCCCAGGCATCATGCAGCGGGAGGACGTGGGGGATGTCGGAGACGAGATGGTGGATGGCGATCTCGCGCACCTGGTATTCCAGTGCCGGCTCCGCGAGCTTGCGAACGATCTTGATCGCGCATTGTGCGGGGGACGCGTCCGAAGACGAGGTCGGGGCTTGATGATCGGTGGCGAGGTACACGACTCCGCCGCCGCCAGCGCCGAGGAATCGTACCAGCTCGAAGTGACCATCGTCAATCACCTTGCCGGTGAAGTCAGGCATTTGGCTAGCAACAGACTGAAGAGCTAGCATGGCGTATGTGGCTCGGATGGGCAGTTGTCAAGGAAGATAATGAACGGCATATGTCCACATCGTCCTTCTTATAAACGTTTCGCGGGGTGCGGCGGCGGATGCAGGGAAAGCATCCTACGAAGCCATCCGACAGTATCCCGCGTCGCGCGCGGAGGCAGGACGTATAGAGCATCTGTGGAGCGAAAGGCAGTCAAGATCGCAACGGATGGGAACATTGGGAAGTAAGTGGAGCGTTTCATCGTCGCCGTTGCCACTTGAACTTTCGAATAGCAAAGTTACATACCCCGTTGAGTAACACCCGGAAAGGGGTCAATCCACGCGTTCTCAATAGCCATAAACGGGTGTCGATACACATGTGCGGAAGCATGTCAGAACACGTTGCAGTACTTGTTCACGATGTCAGTTACACTTACGCCGAAGCGTGTAGCCACATAGGCACCAATCGTTTTTGTGATATGTTTGTTCATTTGTTTCTATTCCTAGTCGCAGTATAGCAATCGACGCAATGATATAGTACATCGTGGGTACGCAGACTACGCAGCAGTAAGCATACGACCAACGTTATCGAGCATTCCGCTGAGGACACGGAACTGTGGCCCCGTGAGACTCCGCCGCGTCTTCTCGAACGGATGGAGCTCGAATTTGATCGCCTGCTCGCCCAAGCCCACTTCGCCAGACATCTCCGGGATGACGACCTCCGGGTCTTGCGCATGTGTCTCGGGCGTGATCGGCGCGTCGCTCTCCTCTGCTGATGAGGGCTCGGTGTTCTCGGACGAGGACGATGAGGACGAGCATCCTGACGTGCCAAGGGAGAACGCGTGCTCGGGTACAGCGGGGACGTCGAAGGGTGGGGGAACAGGGGAGGGTATGTCGATGAGGGCCGGCATCTCCGACACGTCGCCGAGAGCCGGCATTTCCGACTCGTTGACGAAAGAGCTGAATGGGCCGTCCGTGTCGACGACGGGTCGAACGACAACGTTCGCCTCGAGCTCGTCGGAGTATGTCGAACTTGATGTCTCCTCCCCGGATGCGGAGAGATAATCGGAGGAGGACAACTCTTCGGCCAGCGTAGTGTCGCCCATGCCCTGCATGCGTGGTTGGTAATCCTCGTATATCGACCTTGCGGACGAGCTCGCGGCGCCGAGGTCCTCGTCTGACATGTAGAATGTCTTGACGTTGGCGAGACGCTGGCGGAGCGTGAGTAGGTCGATGCACCTCGACTCTCGGAGGATGAAGATGCTCCGGATAATATCGTCCGCCTCCTCTGAGATTGGCAAGACGGTCCGGAGGTAGCCTGTGTTACTGACGTAGGCTGCGAAGTTTCCGTCCTTCAAGGATGCGCGTGTCCAGGGGCAGCGTCCGCAGATCATGCAGATGGCAATCATGCCAATCGCCCAGATATCGTTGCGCCGGAGGTCGTAATCGTCCCAAGTTCTAATGTTGTAGCATTCTGCACGGGTGCATGTTAGTCAAAGCATCGTACGATACGAGAAAATGTACTGACCGGGACTCATGTAGTTGGCAGTGCCAACTCGGAACATGTTGCTCCTGCCTCCTGGGCTCATGCTCGATAGACCGAAATCGCCCAGGAAGGCACTGCTCAGGTCGCTGCTCACGAGGACGTTCTCCGGTTTCAAGTCGCGATGGTAGATACGGTTCTGGTGACAGGCGTACACCCCATCGACTAACTGGATGAGAAGCGACTTGATGAGCTCGTCGTTCCGTGCCAAGCGATGTTTGAAAATGTGACTGAGGAGGTCTCCGCCTGGCACGTAATCGAGGACGAGGTAGACGTAGTCGGAGTCGTACGTCATGCGGTGAAGCTTGACGATGTTCGGATGCCCAGAGACGAATTGGTGGTGAATGTATTCGCGCTGAATGAGCTTTCCCCGTTCTGAGCGAACATCGTCAATCCGCGGCATAACTTTAACCGCGCGGAAGGTGGGGGAGCCGTAGCACTCGCGGTCGTGGGCGCGATAGACAGTCCCGAAGCCACCTACGCCGAGGATCTCGAGGAGCTGGAGTCGACCCTTGTCGATGATCTTCATCGAGAGGTTGGGAATGATGGTGTGGTGCGGCATAGCGCGGACGTAAGAGTGGGCGTCGAGTGAGTTGAGTGAAAGAAAAAAGGGCAACCAGTGCCTGGATGGATGAAGTTCAGAGTGCTGCATCTGCGTAGAGCACGCCTTATATTTATACTGCTTCGTCGACAGCTATCCGCGTCCCTAGTCCAGGAGCCTAGATCGAGGGCCTTCCCCCTTCCGCCTCCCGTATCCGTGCATATTATGCAGGGGAGCCTATGGTTCATATCGCAACGGATATGCAATGACTCACAACAGTGACATTGTGGATCGATCACCTGTCGCGATGGTCGGCCACACAGTACATGAACTGGATTGAGTGATTACTTTTTGTGAGCGTTGTACAAGGATCGTGCATGACAACTTACATTCTGTACTACGTACTAAATTCTGTGTGCGTTGGGCCTTGCCGCCTTAGCATCCTCCAACGCGTTCTGGACCCCCTGCGTCCAAGCGCCCAGTTCGTTTTCCAACCGCACGATCGCCTCCCTTAGCTCCCGCCCCACCAACCCACCCCCATGATTGGTTCCGAACCCAATCATGAGCTCCCCCCGCGCGCGCACCAGCGTCTCACGTGCGAGCCTCAGGCGCGCGGAACCAGATGGTGGAAAGCGGTCTAGGCTCGCGGAAGGATCGGTGGGTGGAGCGGGCTCGTCGACCGCGAGCAGCTTGCCGAGCTCCGCGAGGGCGACGCCGCGGACGGGGTGGCCTGTCGGGAGGATCGCTGAGAGACCGGCGACATATTTCGCCGAGGTGCGGATCGCCTCATCGAGCGTTTCCTGCGTCGGCGATTCGGAGAGGGAGGCGACGAGGAGCTCTTGGTGGAGGCGAGTCACTGCGAGCAGGGGGTGGCACGACGGGGTCAGCCCCGCCCGTGTCATGACGTCGATGACGTTTGAAGCGAGTCTCTTGGCTCTCTGTGGGTCTATGTGGGCGTTAGCTTGGGCCACTGATGGAGCAGGAACGGAAGCTACCAGACTGTTGTATCGTTGCTGCCTTCGCTAACAACTCCTGGCCCACGTTGAACGCGTCCAGCTCGCCTTCAAGGTTCCCTGTGACCGCTTTACACTTCATGCATGGCGGCGGGGTGCTACCTGACATATCGTCAGCCGAGAGCAGAGATGCCTCTGAAGGACACTATGCTGCCCACCGTTTATTGGGGCAGGCCGTAGGCCACCGCACCGCTTCGGGCAGTACATCGCCGTTCGCGGATCATCGTATTGTACTGTCGAACACAGCGTACACTTGCACTCGAAGTTGTACGTCTCCTTGAGCTCTTCTTGGCGGAGCTCGCGAGGTAGTGTGGTGTCGACGTACGAAATGGTCACCTACATGCCGTTCAGCGGTTTCGTCTAGGATAGCCGCACAGGCAAGAGCTACCTCTTCTCCAGAAGGAATCTTCTTGATGGCCACCAGGCTCATTTGGGGTTCCTCCGTGCTCTGCTTATCGGAAACGCGAGGAAAGACAATTACCGCGTTAGGATCACATGAGTGATTGACGAACGCTGCATCAGGCGACACGGCAACTCCAATCGGGTTGAGCGTGTAGGAAGTCAAGGTGAACGCGTTTGTTGTGAACTGTCATAGCAGTCAAGGACAAAAAACCTTGGTTTGAGGATACACTCACTCTTGAAATAACGTCAACAAGGTCCCCTGTGGACTTGACGCCATAAGGCTCGAGTTCAAGAGGCGACTCCACACCAAGGTAACGAATTAATGAATGCGCAAGATGGGTGTATGGCTCGAAAGCGGAAGGCGGTAGGGACGTTCGATCTGCCTGAAGTCAGAGGCTAACGCGGGGAGTGAGTACATGCCGCTCACGGGACTGCAGCTGCGTCATGGATTTTGTCTGCATCGACTCAACGTCAGCGTGCATGACGAAGATTGTTACACGAACGCACCCATTCTCTGTCCAACCCATGTTGCTTGAAACCCCAGAGGATCCGTCCAAGAGATCGAAGCGCGTCACTCGGTATCTTCGCATCGTCCGGTGCTGATTCTGCCCATCTCTGTAGGGCTTTGCACTCGTACTTGTGTATGTCCCAGTCGAGCGTTTGACATTGCTGCGTACCATGGACGTTAGTTACATCGGGCGAAGCTGTCAAGTACGTAATGAAGGTACTCACGTCTGAGCAGTACCACACAACTCGGCATCGAGTGCACCTCTTCAACTTGGCGTCCTGCTTCGGAGGGCTACTGCAATTCGTACAGAACGTCGATAGATACGGCGTCGACAACACACTGATGTAAGGTTTGACCGCATTGATCACGCTACCTAATATTTCTTTAGAGTCAATCGTGAAGTTGATCGCGACCAAGTGACACACCTGGTTTGTGAGCTGCTTTCGCGAAAGTGCCTCGTCCGGCTATGCTAGATTCACGGACTTGCAGGGCTGCGATACGTGCCGGTTCCGAGACATGCGACGACGTTGCCATTGATGTGTCTGCCAGGTCAGCTTGTTCAGTACCGCAGTGCCCCGCTATCACAACTGACTGTTCCGGTAAGTTTTCGTCCGCCTTCGAGGTGACCGCGTCTTTCACGAAGGATCGTGCTTCTTTCGCCTTCCTCGAAGAGCGCAAATTTGCGAACGACATTGAACTAATCTTGATAGTGGCTGCGATTGAGTGTATTCCTTATTGGAAGAACAGCGCGTATAGAGTTGAGGGATTGGCCTAGGAAGCAGATGACGTTGCCGTACTCATGAATGGTTGTTTGCTCTTATTGTGCAAGACCTTGCGTTTCTAACACGCGCAAACAACCTGATCCACCCAGCTTCTCCAACTGGTTTTGGTCTAACCTGCATACTACTAGGTAAACGCACAAGCACACGACCCCGGTTTCGGTCCTGTCTACAACCTTGTCCAATCACTAGCCAAGTACAAGCAAATCGCGCCCCAGGCCACCGCTCCGTTTGCTCTCCACTCACAGCGCAGCGAGCGTGCCCTGACGTCTGGAATGAGCTTCTTGGTGAAGTGTCGGACTACGTCGCTTTCAGGAGGTGATGTCTTTGTCCGGTTCTATGTTCCTCCCATCTAGCATTCGCTACCACTCCTTGAATGTTGTGTTGTGTTCATGTGTTCAGGAGCCGTATGTATATGGCTGCCTTGACACCCCTCGCAAGTGCCAGCATTTTGGTGTCGAAGTTTGTGGCCTTTCCCGCACCGAATTGACCATGACCCATATGAGTCTCCCCACGCATGGTTAATCATTTGCATACAGATTTGACCCCCTCTTCCTTGGCCATAGACTCGTCCGTGCATACGAACTGATTGTCTCGCGGCCGAACGAAGCGGCGAGAATTGCCCGTCCAGGTCCCCCGTAACCATCGCCTCAAATCCGGCACTTTCTCCAACTTCGATACTCGGGCAACGGATTCACCGATATGTGTATGCGTATCCTAGTCGCCCGTCTGTGCCGTATCCGCGTGAATTCTCCGCATATGCCTGGAAACAAAATAGTCTTCCTGAGTATTGATTCACAAGTGCTCTCGGCTTAGCCTGGGTTCACACTGGCTTCTTCATCTCACCTGGTCTTGTGACAGAAAGAGTACCCCTTATCGGGTACGATATCATGAGTACTATCTTCGGCGTTAGCAGAAGTACTCATGAACTCGCTCAGTGCGCTCGTGATGCCGCTGAATGTCGAAGGCGCGCCGTGGGAGTGCTTAAGTATCCGTCTTCTCTGTCTTGTGTCATGCTCCCTGGAGTGCAATTGCTCCTCCCGCGAGCCTGAGTACCAACGGCTGCAGAGTCATGTTCTCCTATCTGGCCCACCGCAAGGCTTGGTGAGTCCCCCAGTTCTGTTGTCGCATTGGTGTGCCCTTGACATAGTGCTTCTAGTGCTGCGAAGCAACGGGAGCGCAGGGAGCGCATCGAGAGCCTCCCACCGGTGTACCACGCCCCGCTGACCCCAGCGGACAAGACTATCCTTGCCCAGCCCGTCTCCCAGATCGTCGCAAGTGTCCAAGGCGGCTCGCTCAGCCCGTCTGATGTCCTTGTGGCATACGCTAAGAAAGCGCTCAAGGCGCACGCCGCGACGAACTGCCTCACGGAGATACTGATACCCAGGGCAGAGGAATGGGCGAACGCGTGCGACACGCAGGGCCCGCTCGCGGGTATGCCTGTCAGCCTGAAAGACACGTCCGCCATCCCTGGGTTCGACTCGTGCATTGGCTACTCGGCGTGGGCGGGCAAGCCCATGGAGAAGGAATCCGCGCTGGTGCGGCTGCTGCGCGATGCGGGCGCGGTGCCGTTCGTGAAGACGAACGTGCCGATCACGCTGCTGTCGCTGGAGTGCTCGAATGATGTGTTCGGGACGACGACGAATGTGTGGAACAAGAAGTACACACCGGGAGGATCGACCGGCGGTGAAGGCACTCTGCTTGCGTATGGGGGATCGCGTCTTGGGATTGGCACGGACGTGGCGGGCTCTGTGCGGGCACCAGCGTAGGCCAGCTAGCACATAGGGCGTTCCTATTCATGCTCACCGTGGACCAGGCATTATTCGGGCATATACACTATCAAAGCGTCAATGCATCGGTTCCTGAAGACGGGGAACCCCACGAGTATGCCGGGGCAGGAAGGCATTCCGGCAGTATACTCTCCCATGACGCGTACCCTGGAAGACTTGGAGACGTTCTGGCGCGCAATAATGAGCATGAAACCATGGGACTACGACCATTCAGTGAGCACACATTCTCGGAGAGACGAGCAGTGCTTACGTGCATTCTGTTCGTAGGTACTCTCGATCCCTTGGCGTGAAGTAAATCTATCAGAGTCGAAGCCTCTCCGTTGGGGTGTGTTATGGGACGACGGTAGCTACCCCGATCCGTGACACCCACCAGCCACTCATTGCATGGCCCAGGTGTGGTAACGCCTTCTCCTGCTTGTCGGCGGGCACTGCAAGAGGTGGTATCCGCCCTTGAAGCCAACGGACACGAAGTGTTCAACATGTACGTGCTCGGTACCTTCCCTGTTCCAAACTATCTCAGTGCACAAATCGTAGCAATAATCCACCGAGCCCATACGAAGGCCTCAAGATTGCAGGACAGCTCCTGATGGCCGACGGAGGTGAGCACCCGCCGTCCCCGTCAAAGACCTCCGGGCCACTCACGCCCCCCCAGCAAAGACCTGCATGAAGCCGATGCGCGTCGGCGAGTCGAACGATCCCGGCGTGCGTGAGGCCGCCGCGATGTTCCGCACGCCCTACTTCGTCAAGAAGCTCTACGCCTGGTACCTGCGCTACGTCAAGCGCGACGAGGTGTATGCCGGGCTCGTGGAGGGCTGGTACGAGAAGAACGTGCCGGAGTACCTCGCGCTGATCTCAAGGCGGGAGGGCTATCGCGAGCGGTGGTTCGAGTTCATGCGCGCGAACGCGATCGACTTCGTGCTGACCGTGCCGAACTCGCTCCCTGCGCCACCAGTGGGCGGGATGAAGGCGGGGTGGAAGGCGTGCGGGTACACGTTCCTTTGGAACATAGTAAGCCTGGCTTGGTTGACTCAAGCCGTGTGGTACTGATGCAAATGTACTGCAGCTTGACTATTCGGCGGGTGTGCTCCCTGTCACGCACGTTGACGCTGCCCTAGACGCGCTCGGGTCGTTCAAGGCGAAGAACGCGATCGAGGCCCAGCAGTATCGGATGTACGACGCACAGCAGATGCATGGCTTGCCAGTGGGTGTGCAGGTGGTAGGCAAGCGTCTCGAGGAGGAGAAAGTCCTCGAGGGTATGAAGATTATTGAAGGGTTGCTCAGGAAAGAGGGCAAGGTTTATGTTCAGTATGAATCTGATGACACGCCCATATAAAATACGATTTCGCCGTTTACATACTCTGTGTCCTTCTGCAACGTTATGTTGATGTGCAGAACCTATGTTAAATGTATATTGAATGGTACAACTTGGTAACATACGTACAGTAGTTCAGCGAAAGCAGCGGGCCGGGAATTTGACACCCGAATCGATCTCCGTCGATGACGAAGTGGCTGGTACATCGACTCGCGCCGGCACCATCACCACTGCTACTTCACCTCTCTCTTGTACGACTACTCGGCTTGGCAAGCTCCTACCAAGTCAGAAGCGAACGCTAGCGCAGCAGAGCTACAGCTGTGAATTCGTGGTGCGTAGCAATCCGCCTACGGATGCTGTGCGCGCGCAGCTGACCGCGCGTTATGTATATCAGGCAGCGCGCACGAACACTGAGCACACTCCTCCTTGCTACCCGTCTCCTCACCCCCCTCATCCCCCTCCGTCATGGAAGCCCTGCGATTACGCAAGAAATTCCCGGAAGTCTCCCAAGATGAGATGTTTGACCTCATCAACCGCTTCAAGTACGTCTTAGAACCATCGCTTGCCGCACACCCGATCTCACAAGCCCGGTAGCTCGATCAACACCGATACACCGGGCCGCGTAGACAAAACCCAGGCACTGCAAGCACTTCAATCCGCGGGGAAGTCGTATGACGCAGCGAGAGAGACGTTGAAGCATGTGCAGGTAGACGCGAGCGGGAAACTCGAGCTTGAAGACTGGGTGGAGGTGCGTCGCGTCCACCCTTTCGCCTCCGCTGTGATGCTGATATACTGGTTGCTTGTGCAGTTGAATGCGAAGTTGAAGACGCAAGCTCCTGCGTCGTTTCTGCCTTCGCACAAAGGCAAGGTCACTGTGCAAGGCTCAAACGCGAACGTTAGCCACACTATCAATGAGGATGAGCGAGCGGAGTTCACCAATCATCTAAACTCGGTATGTTATGGAGTGCTCCTGCGAAATACGTGATGCTGGAAAATGAGTTTGCAGGTTCTCGAAACCGATCCTGACATTGGTGATCGTTTACCGATCCCCACCGATACCATGCAACTCTTCGACGAGTGTCGCGACGGTCTCATTCTCTCCAAGCTCATCAACGACTCTGTACCTGACACGATTGATTCCCGTGTGTTGAACAAGCCCACCCCGCGCAAGCCCCTGAACAACTTCCAGATGACTGAGAACAACAACATCGTCATCTTGTCCGCAAAAGCTATCGGGTGCTCTGTGGTCAATATCGGACCTACTGACATTGCCGAAGGCAGGGAACACTTGATTCTCGGTCTCATCTGGCAGATCATTCGGAGAGGTCTGTTGGCACAGGTGGACATCAAGCTTCACCCAGAGCTGTACCGTCTGTGCGAGGAGGGCGAGACCATCGAGGACTTGCTTCGCCTGACCCCTGATCAGATCCTGTTGCGGTGGTTCAACTACCACCTGAAGGCTGCTGGCTGGCACCGGAGGTTCGTTTCATCCCCCCCTTATGGTGCCTGTCCTGACAGTCGGGTTCGCAGAGTGAACAACTTCAGCCGCGACGTGTCCGACGGCGAGAACTACACGGTCCTCTTGAACCAGCTCAAGCCAGACGAGTGCTCCCGTGCGCCGCTGCAGACGCGCGACCTGCGCCAGCGCGCGGAGGAGGTGTTGCAGAATGCCGACAGGATCGGGTGCCGGAAGTACCTCACGGCGTCGTCGATGGTATCCGGTAACCCCCGGTTGAACCTGGCGTTCGTCGCGAACTTGTTCAACAGCCACCCGGGGCTCGACCCGCTCGACGAGCAGGAGGCGAAGGACTACGGCGCAGTCGAGGACTTCGACGCTGAGGGCGAGCGTGAGGCCCGCGTGTTCACGCTCTGGCTGAACTCGCTCGGGGTCGACCCCGGCGTTTTCAACCTGTTCCAGGACCTGAAGGACGGGCTGGTCATTCTGCAAGCGTTCGATAAGATTCTGCCGGGGAGCGTGGTGTGGCGCCGGGCGAGCAAACCGAAGGGTGGCGTGGCGCCGAGCTACCAGCAGACGATGGATGGCGAAGAGGAAGAGGACATCGGCGTGACACCGAACCAGTCCAAGCTCTCGCGGTTCAAGCAAGTCGAGAACTGCAATTATGCGGTGGACCTGGCGAGGCAGAACGGGATGCACATGGTTGGCATTCAGGGCGCGGACATCGTCGATGGCTCGAAGACGCTTGTGCTCGGGCTCGTGTGGCAGCTCATGCGGTCAGTGATTCTCTTACCACGTCCCTGAACTTATTGTCTGACACCTGTCTGTAGGATGAACATCACCAAGACCTTGAGCTCGCTGTCTGGCAAGGGACGTCCCATTACTGACACTGAGATCCTCAAATGGGCGAACACCACTGCCCAGAAGGGAAAGCCTGGCTCCAGGCCTATCAGGTCTTTCAAGGACCCATCTCTCTCGACCGGTATCTTCTTCCTCGACTTGCTAGAAGCACTGCGCCCTGGCATCGTTGACCCTAACTTGGTCATCCAAGTCAGCGAGTCAGGGCCGTATGAGGATCGCCGTCAGAACGGTGCGTACAGATGATCAATGCCTTTGTTCACTTGACTGATCAGTCCGACTGTTCGTTCAGCGAAACTTGCTATCTCCATTGCGCGTAAGATGAACGCCCTGATCTTCCTGGTGCCTGAGGATATCGTCGACATCCGCCCACGCCTCGTGAGTCTTCTCACTTGCTGTCGAGCATGCTGCAAGCTAACGCCGCTGTAGATCATGACGTTCGTCGGCAGTCTCATGGCCATCGGCAGTCAGTGAGGCCAATACCGCCAACAATCTAAGCCATGTTTCTACTATCCTCCGGTTCGGCGACTGCTAGTGTATCGACGAAGGGATCGGACAGCTATGTGGTGTATCGCACTCAACGTCATGTTGTAATGTCTCACGGATCACGAAGAACGAAGAAGAGCTGCGAAAGAATGTAGTACGATACAGAAATGACAGGCCCGTTTGTAATCCTCCCATGGGCAATGCCCGCGCGAGAGACGAGTGCGGCCTGTGATGCTCCCAGCGCTCAGGAAGAACCCACTTTGGCCTCACGGGTATGTTCACAACTCCCATCAGATGCCTGCCGTGTTTACTGTGCTTTTCTTTGTTCTGCAGGACGGTTATTGCAAATTTCCCGCCTGGTAACCAGGTCGCGAACAATGAATGCCTCTCGTCGGGTCGATGAACGCATAGCACATGTGACCGTGGTGACGTATGACGCGGACGGCACCATCGCACTTGCAAGTAGAAAGTATACTCACTGTGCTTATTGTTCCCTCGCATTCTTCGCCGGATTTTCACGCACCATGTCCACCGAAGTCGATTCGTGGAAATCCTACCACCTACAGTGCACGGGCGCCGCGAAAGAAACCGCGGATGCCCACAGCGTTCCCAAAGACATCACGTTGTTCGGGAGTTGCTTCTGTCCGTTTGTCCAGCGGGCGTGGGTCGCACTGCAATACCTCGGGATTCAGTACATGGTGAGCAATGATGGCAGTGTGAAGATCTGGCTGGGGGCGACGCTGACGGTACGCCCATCAGTACTGTACGTCACTATTGCCACCGTGGGCAACTACCTCTGTCCTTCTGAGTGAATGTCTTCCGCAGATGAGGTCGATCCGTACAAGAAGCCGGCCGATCTCCTTGAGGTATCACCCAAGGGCCTCGTTCCAGCTCTGCGGCTGGAGAATAACAGCCCACCGCGAGCTGTGAACGAGAGCACGGTCATACTAGACTTCCTTGAAGAGTAGGAACCCTGTTCAGGCTTCGTGTCCAATCCAACACAAGTGTTGCTTACCTTTGTGGTGCTCCCTCCACCACAGTATCGCGACTACCACGACCAAACGGAGCCTGCTGCCTCCGGTCACTGATCCATGTACGACTCTTCAGAAGCCCTGATTACACGCACCTCACTGACAGCACCGTCAGATGCACGGGCACTCGTCCGCCTGCAGGCTGACCACGTCAATCGTACGCTTGTCCCCGCGTTCTATCGACACATCCAAGCTCAGGGTGACGGTGAGCAATGATATGCCCGCATCTCATAGAGCAGTAGTGCTTACGGTAGTGCTGACGCAGAAAAGCAAATACAAAGCGGGAAGGAGTTCGTCGAAGCCATCAACGGCTTGCTTAAGCTCTTCCAGCGGGCCGAGAACGAGAGTAAAACAAATGTCGGACTATGGCAGGAAGGCGGGACTCTGAGTCTGGCCGATGTCATGGCAGGACCATGTGAGGAGCATTCCTTCTGTCCATAGATGCACTCAGGCTGGCGGTTCTGAACTCGCACCTCGCAGGGTTGTTCCGCTCTACAAATGTGCTAGTACATTATCGCGGATTCGCCGTCCCAGAAGGGCCGCGCTTCCGGGCCTACCTCGACCGCCTGTTCAACGACCCTGCCTTCAAGGCAACGTGCAGCACGGATGACCTGTACATCGACAGTTATGAGCGGTAAGCACCGTGTGGGCGGCGATGATAATCGTGCTCACGAGCTCCCCTCCAGATACGCATACAACCGCCCGAACACGAGCCAGGTAGCCAACGCTATCAATGCCGGCACTGCACTGCCATGAACGACGTATGGGACCCCGTGGCAGCTATAGAATGTTGTGTAGGATAGCCCCGATTAGCTTAATTGTTATTGTTCGCCGGGCCAGGAGCTGCCTACTGGGAAGCAGATGCTCACTAGCCCCACCTATGAGGCGGCTCGGAGTTCCCGTCCGTCCTGTAAACCACCCGGGGCTCTAACGATGCGCGCAATCGTGAACTCGACGTACGGAGGTTGAGCGGGGTTGATCTATGTGCCGACGTCTTTAGCAAAGGGGTACAGGATGCATACCATGCTAGAAGGCAGAACATAGCCTCTCGTCGAGTGAGCGCAGCATAGAAGTAAGTATGCCGGACGCCATAGCCATTGACGGCCAACGCGCAGTGAATGATCAACAACGAGAACAAGCGATGCGATATACGACCTCGAGGCATTGAAGTCACCATTGGGGCTCCTTGGTCTAGTTCGGACATTTGCAGCGCGATCCTGTCAAGGCGCTCCCTCGTGAAAGTTGAGGCTAGTGGAGCCACCGGCGACGAAGCTTCCGAGCAGTCGTACATCTGGGGGTGTTTCGCAGCAGAAAAACAGAAAGCACAGCCTCGAGCTCTTCGCACCCAGTGGTCGTGAGTTCTATGCATAGGGAGCGAGCGAGATCGTAGTTATAGTAGTCCTTGGCACGCTGGTATATACACCGTCGCTTAATGCAGTTACGTCGGAGGTAGAGCGGGACGGCGGGCCCGGGCGCGCGTCTCCGCGATCATGTACTACACACATCCTGGTCACTGACAAGACGCAAAGGCAGCGCACTCGCCAACCGAGAGAAGGCGTACGATGCTTGGCGATCGATTACTGCGTATTTACACTCCTGCCGATCGCAAGGGGAGGTTATTCAATGGGGGGAAGGGATAGTAACTGTAGACCAGACGAGCCCGGCACCATCGCGCTCCGTAGGCGAGCTCGAGAGCCGGCTCGTTAAGGCAGCCTCTGCGGAATCAGCGTATGGCACTGTGCCGACACTTTGCCGATCTGTGCAGCCCTGTCAGTGGCGTCGTGCATACGGACATAAGCAACATAACTCTACTTTCGAAGACGTGTCGCTGTGGGATCTGCGCGTGGGACACAATGTCCACTTGCACTGACATGTGCCCCCACACCAAGAAATCGGTGACAGGTGAGCATATCAATTGTAGCATGACATCGCCATGATGACAGACTACGTATACTTTGATGTGGGCGACGCAAGATGCACTGGCGGCGGCATTGACCACCGGAACCTACGATGATCAACGTACTGGAATTAACAGACACAATCACCGACCTTTGAGAGAATACATCTGTGCATCACAGTATATGGAGAGTCATCGCCCAGTGGTCCCTATGAACCTATAGGACGCCGCGCGTAAGGACAATCTCGGGTATCGCCAGCACACTAGCACTTACTTGGTCTCGGTCACTAGGGATGGCCTCACCAGAAGCCCGATACTTCGGTGAAGAATCCTGAGTTCCATCGAGCCACCTTGCTGGGTAAGGTAATGGAAGCGTATGCACACCTGTGAGTGCATCAGGATCGAAGCACTGTACGAGCACATCAGAAGGCGGAAGCCATTTACAGTAGTGTGCGAGCAGTTGACTGATGAAGAAAGCACACCTGAACCTACGCTTGAGGCTCTACATGAGGATCACCTCGAGCGGGTAATATTTTGAGACATTGTAAAGTAGCTCCAGGAGCGGAACACACGGCCTGACATTTGGTTGGGAGACGTGGCCTGAACTCCAATCCTATTCAGGGGCAAGGTTTGGCAGTATGCCTTTCTTGCGGCACGATCATGACCGTGTTCATTCGCTTGGTAATTTCGGGAGCCCATGACGCCGGAATTATGATCAGGGTTTCGCCTACGCAAAGCTCGCCTTCGTTCTAAGAGCACCAGGCCTGGTGCTCTCGTTGACATGGCGTCGACCGGAGTAGGTATGAGTATACCCCAGCTCAACTGGTCGTCCGACGTACGTCTCCGCAGACGTCAGCATACGGGCAAAACACTCACGGGGAGCGCTCCGTCAGAACTACATGCCCATCATTATGATACTCACTATAACAAGACTATGCTGACAGGACGTACCGGTGTATCGACTGTGGCCCGGTTATACAGCAAGACGAGGTGTGGCCCCGTACCACACGTCCGGCGTAGCTGACAGTTACTGACCTATAGTCGAGCTGTGGGCCGTCAAGGGACGTACCTATCGACGCCGCGTCGTTCCGAGAGGTGGGCTGGGGCTCCGTTCCCCGCTGCCCTCGCTCCAATGAACACACTCTAAGACTGTTCCGCAAAGCGAAGACGAATGGGTTGCGCACCGTGTGAACCCGAACGATTCCCCGGGCCATGTCTACGTTCTGTGCTTCGAAGGCGGAGGCAGACGCACCGGAAGAGTGTGCTTCCCCTCCGATACGAGGAGCATACACCGTCCAGAGTTCATGGAACGCGGCCGCGCTCTGTGGGCACACGCGGTCGCCCGCGGCGGCACGGCCAACCGGGGCTCACGCCACGATCACGATCGGCATGGAAGAGGAACGGTGCGGGCGAGCTGTCGCTGTCACTGTCCCCGCGAACCACGAAGCCACTGGCCCTGCTTCCCTGGGCCGCACGCATGCAATTGAACGCCACAGATTATTCACTAGGCAGGCCACAGGCATTCAACGCGGCTGCCAGCGCGCAGGTTATGCGGTCACCGAGTGCCCGCCATCGTTCCCCGCGGGGGCTGCCGCTAGGCGCTGGCAGGTCGACGTCAGGACTGGCGAGGTAGCGGAGCCGAACAAAGAGCAACTCAGGCTAGCACCGGGGCTTGCCATTGAATGTTGTTGAACATGGGCGGGCGAGCGATGCAGCCCTGAGCTTGCCTCGCAGGCTGCCGGGCGCCGCACGATCCACCCCAACTCGCGATTGTGGTACACTTGACAGTGAGTGGCAAAACGCGAGATCCGCCGGTTTGCCGAAGTGGGAGTGCGCGCTGCACGTTGGTACTCACAGCCCGTGGCTTGACGGTGGGCGTCGAGCAGGGGACCGACGCGCGGTACGCGAAGTGAGGTCCAGGATGGGCCTGACTGCGAGATCTGGCAGCGCGTGCCCGGCGTTCTAAGCATCAGGCACCTCAGGGAGATTCTAATGAGAACGCGGCGGATAAGCGTAGGTCGTGCACCTTTCCGAGTGGCCAAGACCCACAAGTTGCCGACCCGTCAGGTTGCACCGCGAATGGGCAAGACGAGCACCTGTGTGTGTACGGATTCGCGCAGGACGCTCTGTGGCGCGCGAGGAGTGTGATGACCGGCGGAGCCCGTTTGGCAGGTGCAGGACCCGAGGACAAGGCTCACAGGCGATTCGCGCTCAGTAAGCAGCGACGCCATACGAACGCACCAGAGCCGAGCGACGTGGCGAAGGCGGGGGACGTAGACGGCGAGGCAGCACCCAAGCTCCAATGCGGGGGGTAACGTCCGCCTCATGTCTGTAAGGCGGCGATCAATGAAGTGCTTTGAATGGCAGTCCCTTTGAGTGGTGCGACTCGGCGCATGGGGCTACAGGCCCCGAGCGAAGCGACCTACCAGTGACAGGCAGATGCCAGTATACACACCGTTGCTGGAGGTGAGACTGCCGCCATTGCGCGACTTTCCAGGGTACGACAGTCTGTGGAGCGTTGACTTTGGCATCCGCGGATACTTATGGGCTATGCATTTGGAGTCTACTGGTGTCTTGAACTTTCCAACCGACGACGACCGTTGCTGCTCGCGCTCGTAAGTCGGCGAGTTGTGACCGAGACAGGATACTGGAAGATGTCCACTATCTTGGGATCTTCCAGTGACTGTCAACTAGCGTTACCGCAATACGCCCTGTATGAGGTCCGAATAACCGGAAGTAAAGGATACATGGCGCCTTGCGCAAGTCATTTCCGCAACAGGTCACTCGAGGCCGCAGCGGCCAGCGGGCCTATGAGCAGCCTCTCTACTCACTCGTGACCGGCTTCTGCCTGGGAGGCTGCGTCAATGGCCCGGCGAAAGAGGCGTCACGCCCAGGGTTTGCGGGGAGCCGGGTGACAATCGTAAGAAATGCCGTTAGACCTTCTGTGCCGTCCGCGATGTTCGCAGCAAGCAGCGGATGGTACGAAGGCAGCGGTGTCGATCTAAGGCGGTTCCGGGGCCCAGTTTCATTTTCCCGTTGTTTGCTGCCCAGACAGAGGATTGAAGGAGATGTATAGCTATAGAAGTGGAGATGGGATTGGAAGTGTCCCAGCCAAGTCCCAGCGGACCGCGTGGGCGGAAAGAGGACGAGATGGGATCGCGCCAGACGCCCGCGGTCGGAGTGTCCGATTGGAGGAAAGTTTAACTTTGAGGTAATGCTTACCTAAGCTGATGGTGTCGAAGAGCTTTGCCCAATTTGGGGAGTGCGAAATCCACATATCCAGGGCCTGTTCTGGAATTGATGAGCCTTCGAAATGGACGCGAGAGAAGCGAAGCAACGCTCAGCCTGCCCAGTTCAAATAAGCAGTCCCTCCGCTCGTCCGCCCGGTAAACTCTCTGATCCTCCCTCCCCCGTCAGCTCCCCGACGCGACATCTGCCACGCTCCGAACACTCTTCCTCGTACCTTTGCGTCGTGCTCGCGTGCCCACCTCGTCCCCCCCAGCCGCACGCGTCTTCGCATATAGCCGACCTCCGGCACGCGTCAGTTTACGTCGCGTCCCTCCCGCATACAGCCGACGCGTTTTACCTCCTCCGACACCCACCACCATGCAGCGTACAGCCGCAAAGCGAAGCATGGAGAGCAACTACGACGAACTGGACGCGAAGCTCGAGCTGCTGCAACAGCTATGCCTCCAGGATGTGGGCGACGTGCAAGCGCCCGATAACCCGCATCACAGGAGCAAGATTGCGTTCGTGGACGAGCGGTGGATCCAGGCAGAGTATGGGTGGGCCATGGAGTCTGCAGCCACATCCACGATCAGCTTCCTCGACGACGGTGAGTATACGCGTTCCAAATACGCTCAGTGCACTCATGTGCTGATGCACCCACGCAGAAGAAGAGGACATGGATGCGTGTATGCCGCATCTCTACGATCCTACGCTCTTCTCCGATCCGCGCGTGTCCTCGCTCTCTCCCACCACGCCGAGAGTGAACCACCGCCCGTACAGCGAGAAGGACAAAGTGAGTCACTTACGTTTGGCGTCGAGCACTGCCGTCGTTCGACCTAGCCTCTTCTCCCCGAGCATCCCGCTTTCTTCAATCGCGAGGCCTCGACCAGCGATGTCGTTTGTGGCCCGGAAAAACGGAAGCGCGTTGGCACCCTGATGGCGGCAAATTGGTTCAGACATGTACGCCGACGAGCAGCGTCGGGATCTTCCCATGCCGAGGGTTCTCCTACCCCATCTGGCATAGTGCGCTGTCGTCCACATGGGAGGGTGTGGATTGTTGAATCACACTCGTTGGCGTCGTGGGGGTCGGTAATCAACGTGCTTTTCGCGGTCGAAACCATCCGACTGAACCTTCTTTGCGTTACTCGTCACGCTGTCACACCTTGTCACAGACCGCTTCAACGCAGGGCGTAGTCACGGCGGTGGAATGGGCACTGCGTTGGTCGCCTCTTCATTGTCTTCTGCAGTCTGCGCGCACCAATGCGAAAGCCTGCAGACGTGTGAGAGTGTCCGACACATGTTTCGGTCGTGTCCAGCGTCCGAAGAACTATTTCCGCATCTGGGCCGAGGCTTCCTCGTATGCTTTCCGGACAGTGCTGACTTGCTTCTAGCCATTGCCCGCTCTTCCCCGCCCGTCTCTCGTACGTCGAGGCGTCCCAGATGCCCCTCCGCCATCGCCCAGCTCGTCCTACACCCCTCTCCGGCAGGCACATTCGAGCTCGCCGCCGCGGTCACCACTCAAGACGTCCTTCTCAGCATCATCCCTTCGCACGCAGACTTCCTCGACAAGCCTCCGAAACACCCCCCTTACGTCCCCGCGGATTCCCTCCTCTCCGTCTAGGTCTTCCAAGTCTAAGTCGAGCACATTTCCGCGCGGACCACAGCCGACTGGCACAGACGCCGGTGCCGGTGCCTCTTCCACACGCTCGTCCGCTACTGCGCAAAGACATGCGACGTTCCCTTCAATCACATCGACTATGGAGCTCTTGGAAGAGCGAGCTTCACCGGTCGAGAAACGCATGGGCGTGCTTGTTACCGATACATCGGTGATGACCAACAACAACCGCAACCGCAGCGCGAGCAGTAGCATTGGTCGCAGCAGCGGAGATACTTTGAGATCTGTACTGACCGGCGGCAGCTCAGCCCCGAAAAGGCCCCAACGGCCTGTGCTCCCGGCCCTGACCCTGACAACCTCCATATCAACACCTCATTTACGCTCCACGCCAGTGCTGAGCTCGCCGGCCTCGTCCTCATCTGGTAGTTCGCTCGCATCTCATACGACAGTGAGCGCTGCTCGGGCATCGGCGAAACAGGCTGCGACGCACAGAAGCAATCAGTTCTGCTCGCGCGCGGGCTGCGAGGAACACCCGCTGGACGCTTCGCAGCCGGCTTCGCGGTGGTCGATAGACTCGGTAGCGTCTCGCCCGCCGGCTGCGTCTTTTCACCCGATGAGGGACACCCCGGCGACGGTGCCGGGGACACCTCAGACTCCCACATCAGGCAGGAAGCGGGACCGACTGATGAGCTTCATCACGCGCGGCCGATCGGGCTCGCTTGGCAAGGGCCTCCCGCCCATACCGAATTCGGTCAACGCCGGCCAGGATAACACGGTGCCCCTCCCGCGATCATCGGTTTCAAGGGAGCCATCGTTTGTCACACTCTCCCCCCGCCCGTCCCTCAGCGCACCAGCAGCCCCGTCCATGCCGTCTTACGCTCCCTCCATGGCCACACCCATCGCGACGACGCTCTCTACGTCTTCGTCAGACTCGTCGACCATCTCCTCCGCGTCGAGCCTCCAGACGCCGGTCTCTCTCGACATGCATCGTCACGCGCCGCTGAACAAGCACGCCGACCTCTACGCGCCAGAGTCGCCTGCAATGCAGGGCGCAGGCGAGGCGCTGCTGCCGCCGTTCGAGTACCACCAGGACGCGTATGAGCACCACACGCCACCGCCCTCACCGCCTCCGGAACCCACTCTGCCCCTGCCATCGCCGGGGACACCCACCGCATCATTCCTGGTGTCCCCGCAGCAACGGTCACAGTCGTTCTTCGCGCTGCCCTTCATGAAGGGTTCGAAGCGGCGTGACAAGAAGCTAGTGATTACGGGTGTGCCTCTGGAGGATGCGGACGACGGCCGGGAGACGGACTGGAAAGCGACTGAGAAGCGGAGGCGGTATGAGAACGTCGTGAGGTGGTGCGAGGGCTTCGGCGAGGTGAGGAAGATCGAGCGCAAGCCGGACGGCACTCTACATGTGTTCTGGCGGGACTGGGAGTCTGCCGACATGGTACGTCGCTCCCCTCACTTTCCCAGTCTCTTCCTCCCATTGATGAGTATGCCACCCAGGTGTGCCGCGTACATGCGCAGGTGTACATCAAGGACGTCGGCCGTGTAAGCCTCGCCTGGCAGTACATCAGCTGAGTGCTCGCCGTCCGAAAACGTCGACGACAACACTTCCTTCCCCCACCACTTGCGCACTGCCTTCATCGGGTCGCCGACTCCCACCGGCCGCTGCTCAGACCAGCGCCCACATTCCTTTAACGTCATGATGTCCATCACCCGCTCGTCACGGTCCCACCCTCGCTGTCATGTACAACACACAGATCGCATATCACACTCATTGCTTCATCGCTGTTCTCGTTCTGCTCCACTCGATCCCGATGCCCATCGCGTGCGCCGGTGCCTTACCGTTGTCGTCACCGCGGAACGCCTGCAGGTCAGCTGCAGCTGCCCCGCCGTGCCCGCCCAGCCTACATACACTTTCCCTCCTGCTCTGTTGTCGGGCCTTACCGATTTGTATCACTCCCTCTGTCTTCTTCATCGCGCTGTCCAATCTCTGCACGCTTCATTTCGCCATCTGTTTTCTAGACACTAACTACACCCGCCTGCACGGCTGGGACAGTCTCGAGCCAGGAGAATCTGAACTCTGGTGTCGCGCAGTAGTACAAAGTATCATAGGACATTGTAACATTAGTCTGTCTAATACAGCCTAGAGACTGCTGCATTATTCCTTGGGCATCCGTTGAGGGGACAGACGCGGTCTCGTACGATTTGGGCGCACGGCGTCCGGAGGTAAGTATGCATGAGATGGATCAGAAGCCGAGGTCGTGGTAGGCATCTGTCTCAGTGTCTGCCCCGTGTCTCCATTTACGAGAGGCCTAGGCGGAGCTCACGTAACGTGCTCCATCTAGCTTCTGAGCCCGAGTCGGAGACCGCCGTCTTCGAGTCTCCGGTATTCAGCAGGGTCTGTATGCAGCCCCAAGTTACGGACATAAACCTGTCTCATTACATCCAGGGCTGCCAATTCATAGGTACTCGTACTTAGTATCCGTGTCACGGAACTGAGCGCAGGAATCTCAATGTCTAGTAAGCCTTGTAATACACTAGTTGAGGTACTCACTCTGGTCGGCAATCTTAGAGGCGCGGTCATTGAATCCTATTTGATTCTCAGCATTGCGTTACATAGGCGCGTGTATTAGAAGAAGCAGGGTATTAGTACGCCCTATACTACTTATATGTGAACTCGCCGGCCAAGACCTCCTAAAAGTGGTTTTATGACGGGCCCTAGACGTCAGACATGAGCGTCAGTACCCCGCGGAGGGCGAGCGGACACTGACGAAAGGCTATCCGCTTGCAGAGAGAGAAGCACCCTCGCCCGCTCACTCCGCCTTCTCTCGACTCTTCTGCGACTCCGTCCACCACTATCCCGATATCGACGTCACATCAGTATCTCATCGGGACGAGCGCCCATGCCCACTCACCTTGACCGACCTGCGGATCCCCTCGTCCAGGCTGTACAGCGGCTCGTAGTCGAGCGCATCGCGCGCCCTCGAGATGTCGCACCACCGCGTCGTCGTGACCATCGCGACGCGGAAGCGCGTCAGCGGCGCGGTCCCGCCCGAGAGCCACGCCCACACCTCCATGAGCCACGCGAGGACGAGCGCGACGAGCTTCGGGAGGACGGTCACCCGCGCGGGGACGTGGCCCGCCTCGCGCCAGAGCGCGCGGGGGAAGTCCCAGAACGGGACGGGCGTGCCGTTCGAGATGAAGAACGCCTGCCCTGCGACGCGCGCGTGCTGCGGGTGCGCAGGGGAGAGGCGGTCCGCGGCGAGGAGGTGTGCGTGCGCGGCGTTGGGGATGTAGGTGAAGTCGAACTTGTTCGTGTTGTCCCCGATTTGGGTGCCCGTCCGCCCGGCCTGCATCGCCGCCATGAAGCTCGGCACCGTCAGACGGTCGCCCTCGCTACAATCAGCAATCGGTGAGCGTTCTGTGCGGGGTGGCGACGGGAGGAAGGCGGGCGGACGCACCCGAACAGACCGGCGACGCGCAGGGAACATGTCTTCAGCCCGGAGTCGCCTTCTTCGTTCGCGGCGAGGACGAGGCGCTCGGCTTCGGCCTTGCTCGCGTTGTAATCGTCGAAAGGAACCTCAGGGTAAGGTGCGGATTCGTCGACGCCGGCCTGGTCACGCCCGTCGAAGACGACGCTCGCGCTGCTTGTAAAGACGAGTTTCTGAACCCACTCCACACGGGCTGCTTCGATCACGCGCTGGGTCCCCTCGACGTTGACGCGGAACATCTTGTCTTTCGGGGCGCCCGCAATTAGTGCTGCGGTGTGGATGATGCATGATGGGTTGCTCTGCGAACAGTAGGAAGATGCGTAAGTAATAGACAAACGTATGAATCAGAGGGGAGCCACAAAGAAGATGAGGAAAAGGCACTGGATTTCTACCTGCGAGGCTCATCCTCGCACGTGAGGGTATATTTAGATGCGGGCGCATTCTTGACCTCATCCTCAGGAAAATGAGGAAGTATGCCCCGTGGGGGTTGAGAGAAGGCCAAAAGGCAGCACAGTCGTCACAATGGGACGATGGATTACGGTTCAGTTCGAAGGCGTATGTGCTACTGAATGCTCTTTCCAATCGCACAACCCTGCCACCAGCGAAGCGCTCGGAGTAAAACTTTGGGAGTGCGACTGCGCAACCCCAACTTCGCTGACCCAGGACGGACTCAAACCTAAAGACGTCGTATGGGAGGCACCGCACAGCAAGGTTCTAGGGACGCACTCACTTGGATACGGCATGGTTCAAAGACCTTCCGCACGCGCTATCTCTCATTCGCCACCAAGAGGCATGGAGACACACTGAAACTGCAATGCATCAAAACTGCGACTCACTTCTCTCACTGCCCGCACGATATCCCCCCTGTTCGTGATGTCTCCCAAGAATTCTCTGACGCGGGGGTCAGGGTCTGCTGCCGGTGCGATGTCGAAAACAGCTACGGCGGTCTCACCCCGTTCAAGGAGTTGGCGGACAATATGGCTGCCCAAGAGACCATTTCCACCAGTAATCAAGTACGATTCCGGCATAGTGTGCGAGGATTCAGGGTTGTACCAGGATTGTGATTCGTGAAGCAAATAGAAAAGCCTAGTACTAGTAGTTCTCGGTGTAGAGAAGTCGACGTCGGGTAGTAATCCAGTTGCAACGGTACCCCGCTGCCACGAGGAAGGTGGAGGATGCCACCGCTGCCCCTGCCAGCGGTGACGGACCTCGGTATGAGCGCGTCCATCTTCACGTGGTCGCGTAACAAGACGCGAGCCCGCCCGACGGCGCTAAGCTCAAGACACCTCCCACCGCCAGTGAGCTCATGCTACCGGCAACAAGACGTATGTTCCATAGTCTCTTTGTCGCATGATTGACATCGGCGAACACCCGCAGGTACTGCAGGTACGAAGGCTCAGAGTTCCGTGCTCCCCGACGTGACATTGGAATCAATATCAGTTCATGAATTCTAAGTCGTAGATGCTCAACGCATTCTTCACGCATGCCAGTAGCGATGCCCTGAGGATATCGGGGTGAAGAAGGTCGAGACCTGGTGCCACTGAGGATTTGGTCACTCTAGCAAATAGGCAAAACGCATACCACTGCTCTGCGTCTGTACCTCGGTAAGTTATGCTCAATCAGTGGTACGGCACTAAACTGTTCAATCCCGATCACCATAGTTTGGACTCCTGATTCTTTCCGCTCGAACGTTCTGATACTTCAGCTTCAGGACACCAGCTGTCGCGGAATTGCGGCGTGGAGGGTACCCCATAAGAGCCAAGTCGCTGATCCCCACTCTATGCTCGCGGCCCAAGTTTGTTTATCGCCTGCAGGCTACAGTAATTCTTCTTCTGTAACGGCGTTCGCTTCCCTAGTGCGTGCTTTTCCCGTAACCATACTCGCCCTGACTGCTCTAACTGACACCTCAGTTCAGTAAATGCCAAACGACCTGTGGGAGCTACTAAACGTAGGATTCTCCGGCTATCAAGGTCAAGCTCATCGGGCTCCACCACACTTCTCAAGTCGGATCCGCTATGCAATGGCACTCGCATTCCTGACTTCGTACGCAGTACGGTTGTAAGTGAGCCCTTAGGCACGGTCAGACTATCGGGATAGACCGCTCGCGTATTGCACAATCTCAGATCATTCATGCTTCAGGCTTCGAACCATCGAACGTCAGGACCTGAAGAATAGAGGTGTACATGCACCATCTGGGCTCAGTGCCTCGCAAACGATAGGAGAAGCATCGTGGATGACACCTCATGTCCCTTGGCGAACCAGCCTCCTTGAACGTCGGACCACTGATCGACACCCCACAAAAGCTCACAGCTCCTCGGACACGATATCCGGTGAGCTCTCATCGCTGACTTGCCCTTGAGCTTCGGGAGATTATTGACCGGCATGTTGCATTTCCGGCGAGCCTTAGGGACAGTCTCTCCAAATCGAGTCTCCCCCGTCGAACTGTGAGCCGCCACCTGTTCGGCTCCCCCATCGATGCGCCACATTCAGATATTGACTTATCGTTCAGTCGTCTCCGACTCCCTGAGCGGGTGCTGTGTGTCCTGTGGGACGTGCTGGGACCGTGGGCGGGGTCGCCTAGCCCCCGCTCAACCGTTCGCTGCGCCCGCGGCTCGATCTCGCCGAGTCGCTCTCAGGCTTCGTTTGCATTCGAGTTCGCCTCGTATTTGTATTTGGGTGTCTTGAGTCTATGTAAGGTGCTTCGAACTGTCGGTGGCGGCGGGCGCTGGCCACTGGGCCTCCGCCCCACTTGTGTATGTGTCTCGCGGAAGCTCGGCTTCGCTGACGATGTGAGTTCCCCTCGCATTCCTCTTCCATGCCGATCGTGATCGTGGCGTTTGCCGTGACCGTCTACCTGCGCTCAGGGGGTCGCTTGGCTGCTGCGGTCGTTCTGTGTCTGAGGCCCCCGAGGTGGGTCGGGACGCTTGGGGGGATTGCCGTATCCCGTACTCATGTCGCAACCTTCTAGGTGTTCAGCGCAAGAGCTGGCATGCCATGGTGCGCTACTTACTCTGGATGCCCTCGCACGACGTGCATAGGCCCCAATGACAGACTGGGAGGTAGCTGCGGTCCGCCGTCAGGAGTCGACACAAGTGAATGATTGGGTACACGTTAAGCATGCTCAGGGCATATAGCTATTCTTCTTGCTATGTCGCTGATTGACATACACGCCCGTGCTATACGTCAGATACTTGCATCTACAGTTCGTTGTCCTTCCTCCCCACCTGCGAGAGGTGCGTCACCGGTCGACACTAACAGTGTTACTCGACTTGGGTGATCACCAGAATTGACGGGCCCTCGTATCGTGGCGTCATTCAAAGTCCCCTTGCTCGCAATTGATGCGCCGCATGGGCTAGTTCCCCCGCCTGTAAGCATGTGCATCTGGTCCTATTCATACGCTGCTACGTGAATATCCCACAGATTACCGGGGTGGTATTACTGTATCGTTTCGACCATAGGTTCACGGGGTGTGACCTGTGACCTCGTGAACTACGAGGCGCCCCAGTTCACGACCTCTTGTGACCTGTGACCTCCTATATATGGGCCCCGCAGGGCCGCCCGGAGACCTCGGAGGCTGCTGTGACGCTCGGAAAAACCACCAGTTCATGGACACGTGTGACCTGTGACCTGTGAACTACAAGCCCGGTTCAAGGGGGCCTGTGACCTGTGACTGAACTTATGGTCGAAACGATACAGTAATCGCAACACTGAATATTCTACTGGGTCCGTCTGTTCGGCGCAGTCCAGTGACGGATCATTCTAGCGGCCACCGTTGGATGCGCGAGGGTTCAAGAATGAGATATGTGTCCAAAAGGATCAACGGGCGATAACCGTATCACCGCCACTGAAACATTCCAGTGAGTGATGGCTTGAACACCTGCGGAGCCAAGCTGAGGGCCTCATGGATGTGGCGCTGGCTACTGGCTAGGACACCAGGTGGGCACTCATCATGCATGATCACAATGCTTCTATACCCGTGGTTCGAGCGCCACTGCTGGCTCCAGTTGAACACTCACTATCTTGAAGTCTGTCACAGTCGCTCAGATGATCTCTGCTGCGATATTCAGATGTCCATAGTGCGTTCCTTGAGTCCCTCATATATAGGTACATGCGCTACTGACTATTTTTGCATTGATACTCTTTTCAGGTACGGAGCATCCTTGTTCCGCGACCGAGCCCATAATGCCAGTTGTTTTGTGAATAATTCTGAGTGTCGTAACCTGCGGGATTTATGGTACGAGAAGTCAGCAGGGGTGACTCTCAAACTAGTATTCGTGATAATGCACATCTTCTATGCATGGGTTCCTCGCGTTTCCAGGCGCATGATACCCGCATAGCTAGATGTTTGACCATACAAAGTCCCAAGTACAGGCCTAGAGTTTATATTGTAGCAAGTACAGCCTGAGCCACGGTCTGCTCCCTATCTCACTACCTTCCATTTACGGCAAGTGGTATATACTCTACGTTGCCACTCCGCCTTGGCCACAAAGTTCGTCTGCAGCCACCACATCCTCACGAACGATGCCTGAAAACTACCAACAATCACCTCATCTACTACTCTACAGAACAAAGTAAGAGGTGATAGAACGTGCCTCCCTCGGGCCGGAGGTTCCACTCTGTTGACTCAGAGAAAGACGCTGTCCGGAACCTCTCACCTCGGTCGTTTTCCAGTGACATAAACAACGCACCCACTCAAGGCTGATACATTAGCAAGATGTCGCACCGTATATCCGACCGCACATACTTAAGTTGCACTGACTCAGACTACCAGGGTGATGGATCGTCTCACCTAGGTCTCAAGGCCCTACCGTCAACGTTGCGCCGGCGCCGGCGGCCACTGCCACGCGGACAGACAGACTATATGCGTAGGAAAACGACGTCTCTAGGTACAGAAAGTTCGAACCTCAGACCAGCTACCGTTGTTCCGTGACACTGGCTACTCACATTCTCTTTTTTTATTACAAGGATACTCGGTGCTGGAAGTTGAATACCACTGGGTGGCACCTCCAGCGCATCTCATTGAAGCAACAAAAACTGGGACCCGGCAATTCATCGCTCACCGTGATCCGCGGGCACTCACCGTGGTGCCGTCACTAGTGTCATGGAGCAAAAAAGCATACAGCTGCAACAGTCCCATCAGTCTGCACGGTTACATTGAGTGGTGAGTACATCTTCTACTTTACAATGGTCAAGGTTACTGTTACTCGAGTGCGGCCTCGCTTCGCCTACTACAGGACGCAGAAATACATATGACGCTAGCGGTTGTGTGATGAATAGTTTACAATGCATGGTGGGTATCGAAGTACAATTGTATGTGGAGCTGTTCGCGGCAAGGTCAGCCAACAGCGACGCGGGGTATTCGGTAGGCACCTACTCCTTCAATCACGTCGCAAAGTCGGGCAGAGACGACTGTCGAGTCAACAGTTCGTTCAAATTCCGAGCAACCACTCCGGCGCCCTCCTTCACCTTCTCTCGATCGTCCTCGCGCACCTTCGGCAGGTATCTGGTCTCAAATCGGTCCGGATGCCATCGCTTGATGTAGTCCTTGATGACATCCTTGGCCGACTTCTTCCTCTCGTTGGGATGATGCGGTGACAAGACGTATGCGCGTATCGCCTGCACGGTAAGATCCTCCGGATCTTTCGCTGGCTGCAGCACCGGCCACGGGAATGCATGCCAAGCTAACACGTCCAGATTCGGCAGGCGCGCCCAACGGTGTTCATGTTCTTCGAAAAGCTTCACCAACTCTTCCCGCGAAAGCTGCTTGCTCGACCGTGAATATCGCTCCTGCTCTGCCTGCTCTTGCATGCGCTGGAACTTCTCGGCTTGCTGGCGCGCATGCTCTCGCTGGCGACGCTTCCACTCCTCCTCCTCTTGGGGCGTCGGTGGCGGAAGGGACGATGCCGCTGCGAACTGCGACTGAGCAGTGGTTGCGCTGGTTGGAGGCGCACCGGCTGGCTTCCAACCGCCACGCGTCTGCTTGACGCTCGGAGTGGGAGTGCTCGACGGCGTCACAGTGGAAGCCTGCGAATAGGTGGAGGCCTGGGTGTAGGTAGACGTGCCAGAATGGCCCGAGGAGAACGAGAATCCTGAAGAGCTCTGGTAACTGGATGAAGACGCGGTGCTGCTACGGTCGGCGGCTGGAGCACCAGCGGACGAACTAGCACGACCTGGAATATTGCGAGGCGCGGACTGTGATGCAGACACGAACGCGGTGGAACGAGGCGACCCATCGGACGACATGCTATCGTTGCGGTTGCGCGCGTACTGCTTGAGCAGGGCCTCTTGCTGACGGATGAGCTCGGGCGAGACATTCTCGGCATCAAACACTAGATCCTCGTCCACTGGAGAAGGAGCGTCGTGCTGGTTTCCATTCGGTTGCTCGGCGGACGCTCGTCTTGTGGCCTCTGCGACACGTCGCGCATCGGCCTCCACAGCTTGTCGCTCTGCGGCTTCACGCCGTCTGTTCTCCTCGAGTACTTGCTCCTCTTGCCGCTTTATTTCCTCACGCTGCAGTGCTTGTCGCCGCCGTTCTTCCTCGCGCCGCTTTCTCTCCTCTTCCTTCTTCCTCCTATCCTCCGTAAGCTGCCGAGCCTCCTGAGCCTCCTGCTCTTCTCTTCGTGCCCTCTGCTCGGCCTGCACCCGCTCCGCCCGTTGTGCCTCCTCCGCTCGTTGTCTCATCTCCTCCTTTGCCCGTTGTGCCTCCTCCGCCCGCTGTCTCCGCTCGTCCTCCTCTCGTTGCTTCTGGGCCTGTACGCGACGGCTCTCATCCAGCAATGCTTGTTCCTGCTGTCCTTGCTCGTGGAGTATTGCTTCGCGAGCCTGGAGCTGTTCCTCGAGTGTGCACAGCATAAACTCCTTCGTCTTGAGTTCATCGTCGCGATGTTGGAGTCCAGACTCCTGACGAGCGATATCTGCTTCTCTCTGGGACAGGTCCGTCTCAACCACGCTCAGCGCTATCTCCCGCTGCTCCGCGTCCTCCTCCCTGCCCTGGAGCGTAGTTTCTTGTGCGCTCAGTGCGTCTTCCCTCGCCTTGAGGGCATCATCCCTCGCTGCCACTTGCTCTTCCTTGCGTCGCACGGCCTGTTCTCGACGGGCAACCTCGTCCCATCTCTTCTGTGCTTCACGGAATTTCGTTCGCATCTCGTCCTCCTTCCGTAGAACCTCGTCTTCTCTCGCCCGTATCTTGACCTCTCTCTTCCGTACCTCGTCTTCCTTGCCCCGCACTTCGCCTTCTCGCTGCCTCACCGCCTCCTCGAGTTTCCTCGCGGAAGTTTCCAGTTTCCGGGCATCCTCCATCATATCCCTCGCCTCTTTATCTCGCTGTCTCGCCTCCTCGTCTCGCCTCCTGGCCTCGCTGTCTCGCTTCTCTGCGTCAGCCATCTTCCTCTCTGCATCGGCTGCCTGCCTCTCGGAAGCCTCGATCTTCCGCCTGAAGTCCTCCTCACGCGCGTTGAGCTCCCGGAGCGTCTCATCGCGACGGTGTAGTCTCTCGAGGTTGCCGACGCCGTACCCCGCGGCACCCCAATCGTCCGAGTCGCTAGCAGACCCGTCGGAAAGTACAGGCGGGAGCATTTGGCCGTCCGCTCGGGTGAGGAGGTCTGATCTCGAGCGCTGCGAACGAACGGAGTGCGACCCGGTGGAGTCTCGCCTGCCCTTCGAACCGTGCCACATTCGCGTCACAGGACTCGTTTGTGGAAGCCGAGCGTCGTCGTCGCCGGTGAACGATGGCTTGTGTGCTAATGGCCTGCTGGCCCCCGTAGCCAGACCGCTCTGCAGGCTTTGGGGTCCGAAGAGTCCAGCGGACCCGGGGCTCGAATCGTACCCCCAGGAGTTCTTGTTCGCCGTCCTCGCCTGCCGCAGGCTCTCCGGTGAGCCACGACGTCCCGACGATGCGCGCGAGGTGCCCTGGCTCTTGATCGGGATGCCTTTCCTCTCGGTTGGTGGCGGGTATTCCATACCGCTGCCCGTCTGAGCGAACGGGTAATGGCTGTCTGTCGTGAACTGCGACCATGCTGGAGAGGGCGCGGGCGGGCGGTCGTCATTGCGCCGGTTGGCGATATCTGAGGGCAACCGGGGCCGAACCAGCTGCGGCTGGGCTTCCCGCTGCTTCTCTCGCGCCCTGGCTGACTGTGGCGCGGGCTCCTCTGGTACGTTCCTCCCTCTCGGGATATACGCAGACGAGGGGACTTCAGAGTCTACCTGCACGTAGCCGGATTGTATGCTCCCCGACCTCGATACACGCCCGGTGCTGCTCGCGAAGCTGTCGCGCCGCGCTGACGGCGGCGGCACCGGCGAGTCCGCCACAGCATATGCGAGCGCGCGGGATGTCGGCCCCGCCCCTTCAGGTGTAGTGGGAGGTAGCCATATCTCCTGTTCCGAGAGTAGCGAAGCCTTACTGGCGCGGCGACTCAGGCCGTTCCGCGCAGGTTCAGGTAAGTCCACGTCCGTAGGTACACCATGCATCGAATCGCTGAGCATTGCGGATATACCGGACATCGGCTGACCACCTCTGAGGGAACCGTTCGGCGTAACAGGCGGTCGCCCGTATGAGTTCCGCGACCGGTCGGGCAGACGCTCTCCTTCGTCTGTACATCATATCCATGAGCACCGCGAACGGTATTCGGTTAATAGCTAACTCACCTAGGCGCGGATACCTCGTACTCGACTCTCCGCGCTGGCTCCCCGCGATGCTGGAGGCGTCGGATGAGCTGCGCGCGCGCGGAAGTTGTAACTGGCCACCCTGTTCGCGTCGGAGCGCCTCGAGGATAGCCTCCTGTTCTTCAAGCAGAGTTGCAGGTGCCGGCCTACCCTCCACCCAGTTGCTTGCTTCTCTCACGTGTGCCATGATCTGGATGAACTGCTCGTGCGCAATGCGCCGGATGGAGGTCATGGAGCTGTTGTAGTTCTGGATAATCACAGACTTCTCGCTCTCGTCGTGCCCGCGCTCCTCCAGTTTGCTCTCCTTCTCCGCCTTCGCTTCCTCCACCAAATGCATGAGGCCCTCCTGGATCTTCGCCCGGAGGGCCCTCTCGAAGTCGGATTCCGTTTCCTCACTTGCAGCGAGGGGAGACGAGCCTCCTTGCTCGTCGATGCTTGGTAGGTGCGTAGGTATCGCCAGAGTAGCCATCGGGTGGTACTGGTGGAGAGCGTTGGCAGAGAGGGTGGCGGGAGGTGATGGATGAAGTCAAGGTAGAGAGAGAGAGCGCAGGTGCGAGAGGAGGTAGGTGGCGTCAGCAACTAGGCTGCATGCCAGAGCGATGGGGAGGGGTTGTTGATACAAGACCTGGCAGTGGGCGATCGCGCCTCATGGTTAGCACACGTTGTGGAAGAAGCAGGTGGGTGGTCGCCTACCTGGTCGACCCGCGCCGCAGGTCAAGGTGGCAAGTTTAGAGTTGCGCAGAGAGGCAAGGTCGCAGATCGGTCGCGAGACCTTCGAGGACGCTGTCCCCGATAGCGATGGTTGATCTTATATGTATCGTCCAGGTCTGCGTGACGCGTCGCTAGAACGCTTTCCTGTCCTCTCCACGCGTTCTATGCGCGCTTCCTTGCCACCGTGCATCGGACCCTTCCACCCCATATCCGGCAACTCCCACTGTCGTTCTAGACCTCTCCTTTCCAACAATCCGTCGTCTACGAACTCGCCTCTCGCGATACATTGACACTCTCGTTTGCAACAATGGGAGACTGTCATCTTCGAAGGCCGAGATTCAGGGGCGATGGACTGCATACACTGCTCACGACAGGCGTACATGGGCGTTCATTTCTATCTGACTGACACTTGAAGTCACTCCAGGTCCACGTACGAACACAGAACGAAAACAAGACTACGTAGAGAAAAAGCAGGCTGTGCTATCGCTTCGTGGCGCAGCCGTACGCTCGGCCTCGGTCGTAGCAGTACACCGGACTCATAAACAGGAAGCTTTGGTCCAATGCTAGAGTGCCGGGCATAACGGCGTCCGAGGCCTATATCAAAATCGCAGGCGTTCATGGAGAATCCGAAGCCAGGTACGAGTCTCCCGCATCGCAACTGGCAAAATGCGGTGCGTCCTTTTTGCGATCGCTGGTTCTAGGCCGTTGACAGCGTGGCGCACGATGCAAATTCTTATATTTCGAGGTATATATTATGTCATAGGACGAGAGTGCATGACGCTTATGTCCATCAGGAGTATGCATTCACCTGCATCATCATGTCTCACATAGCGCCTTCGCTCCTCGAGATGATGTACCTATATTGTGCGGGTATAAAAGTCAACATTTGGACGCCACCAGCGATTTGCGACGCACCAAGCATGCAGTACGCCCGGAATCCACCCGAGAATCGAAAGACAGACATTGATCCAGAAATCTAGAGGAGGCCGACATATCAGTTTGTCTCGGTAACGGAGGGCTAGCGCAACTTACCAGCGAGCAGACCTCGCTCTAAAGGCGAGGCGATAAGGTTAGCTCGTGAGACGTTCCGTGTTCGATCAGGCACTCACTGAAGAATACCGCGAGTGGGGGGAGGATCCTGCGAGGGTCAATCAAAGTAAGCGCGGTGTCCTACAAGGGACCTTGGAGTAGTGCTTGCTGCGTACAATGCCAGGAAATACAAGCAGATATCATGTGTCGGCGAGACTCGTCGCCGCGGAGCGACGGCTGCAGCGGCGGGCGCGGTGGTAGCTCCATAACCTTGGGCTGTAGCCATGACGCTCGTTTGTAACAGATTTTCAAGGGATGTACGGCGGATATAGCTGTGGGAGGTCGTGACGGTCGTGAGGAGGATAAGGATGCGAGTGACGACGAGGTACCGAACCTTTTGTACCCTTTGGTGGCACTGGCGCCGAGGCTCCGCGGGAGGCACTCCTCAGGGTATGACGTCGTCCAGTGGCATTATTTCCTACTCGGCAGTACGTACGCCTCGAAGTGCCACCCCCAACGATGGCGGTGCAAACCTTGCTCGCCTTGCGCATGTCCATTATATGGTTGTGAGTTAGAGGTGATGTACGTAGGCCATGGTTTGGTTACTTAATAATGGTAATACTACTGTACATAGTACTTGAGTTGAATGGTAGTATGAGTACAGTTACGGTTGCCCGCTAGTCCGAGGTTAAACAGGGTTAAACGCCTCGCGCCACCGGCCTCCGCCACATCGCGCCCAATGACGACCTCGAAGATGACCGTGCTTTTACTCGCTCAAGCACTATTCTGGCGGCCTGAAAACCTCAACAATGTACTCCTCAAGCTATGTACGACCTGCTGAAGCTATCTGCAAGGCCGCGGAGACACACAGATGTACGACTAATCGACGTTGAAATCCGGAGGTCGCAAGCGCCCATGCCAGCTGGCAGAGTGCTGACATATGAGGAGATATGAGAATGAGGTATGGTTCCACGGGAAAGGCATTCGGGACGTTTAGTGGAGCGGGGGAAGAGATGGGTGCGAGGGTATGCAAGAGTAATACTGAAAGCTAAGTTGCCTGCCTCAGCCTTGGTGTACTTCGTGCGTCCAGTATGTAACTGCGCAACTGGACTTGGCCGTCACCATTCCCTCTCCTACGCACTTAGTAGAGCTACAAGACCTATGCGACCGCAGCCAGCACCGGTGAGCACGGCTAGAATCATCCTCTCACACTGCTAGCATCAACAACAGCTACTAATTAGATGAGCATTCGTATAGTCAATCAATCGCAATATATTTCTTTCCCGCAGTATACAGCCGTCCGTATTGACATGCAATAAACACACAGTGTGTAAATATTCAATATTTCAATAGTTCGGTGCTCCGGCCTTGCGAAAATATCGCCGGGCACTGCCAACTGGCGTGGGCGCTTAAGACCTCCGGACTTCAGCGTCGATTGATCAATATCTGTCTAGCTCTACGGCTTTCAAAAGGCTTCAGAAGGTTATATTTAGCTTGAGGAGTGAACCAGAGAGGTTCTCAGGCTGCCAGAGCAGTGTTTGAGCGAGTGAGAGTCCATGCAATCTGGAGGTCGTCGCCGGACGCGATGTGGCGGAGGCCGGTGGCGCGAGGCGTTTAACCTCGGACTAGCGGGCAACCGTAGTACAGTATATGACACGTAGGACTCGAGGAGAAGCTAGTTGCAGTGTCTATCTGAGCATGCGCAACCTTCTTCGTATATTGCGTTTCTTCGCAGCCACGAGTCTCTAAAACGTCTTCCCGGGTGAGAAGGGTAGTTCGTTGTTTCATGGTGTGTATGATATCTATAGCGAAGTGTTATACTAGTAGCACCAGTCCAAATAGAACACCAGTCCGAATTTACAGACGTTGTGTCCCTGTGAATAACCCAATGAGCGAAGTAGATGAAGCCATGATCATGGGTTGAGCGAAGGTTTGTGAGTGTGCTCGCTCGGGGAGCGTGATAGGCCGTGAACACGGACGACAGGTAAGCTTTGAAGCAGACTCGCAGCCCATGTAGGGTCGTACACAGGTGGCTGGATGACAGGGCCTGCGTCTCGCTCGTGTAGCCTCGACCCGATGGTCACGTAGTCGTTGCCGTCACGGTGACTCTGTGGCTGGAGTGCTGGAGCATAATAGGTTGGTGGACGTGAAGTAAACCCTGACAGCAGCGGATCGCTTGAGCTTGAGGTCTGCCCGCTGGTGGCACTCGGGCTTTGATTTGAGACCTGTCCGGTTGAACTTCCCTTATGACGAACTTGTGGAGGCTCGAATTGTCGCGACGGTGGGTCGGAGGGCACCTCATTGAGGATGACTGGCGGTAAAATGGGATGTCAGACTATACAGCGTGACAGGCTGAAAAGAGCTCACAGGGTTGAGTGGCCATGGCCATGTTCGGCGATTGTCGTCGACGCTTCGAACGTAGTCTCCATACAGCGAATAGTGCTACCAACGCTACAAAGGCACATGCGGCCTGCCAGTGCACAAACGTAACGGTCAGTCTTGTACCCGCGCGACGACACCATCAACCTACCACAACTGAGCCAATTATTGTCTGAGTCTTGTTATTAGAGTGTACTGTCCCCGACGAGGTGGTAGTGTGGCCGCTTGACGGACTGGGAAGGTTGCTGCTTCTCGAAGATGTAGCACCGGCGGACTCAGTAACGGCAGATGTCATTGTTGATGCTGTGCTAGATAGGATGCAGTGGAGGTCCAAGGTAGACAGGTCGATAGGCACACGTGAGCGGAATTAGCTGGACGCGATACCCAAGCTCACCTGGACAGAGCAGCATAGACGAGAACAGACGCCATGTTGAAACTGGCTCCCAGGTTCGTAATCTCGACGTTATACGAAGCCGAGCGATCCAGACCGGCAGCGAGGTACTTAGGGACGTTCACCTGCGTCCAGAGCGCCCTCGGGCTGTACTGTATCGTGTTGTTGGTTATGGAATTGGCTGCACCGATATCGTCGCTTGTGACAGATACGGTGAAGAGGCCTTGTTGCCAGTCATCGCTCCCATAGATAATGAAGCCTACGGCTTCGCTGACGGTGAAACTGAGCGTTGCGTCTATTAAGTCGGTGGTCATGCAGGGATAGCCGGCCGTCTGATTTGTATAGAGTTCGTCGATTGACCAGGACTGGCTATTTTGAAAGAAAGTCGAGGAAGAGGCCGCGGATATGTTGCGGGTCTGAAGGGTGGTGCTAGAGAGCCTGTTCAAAGTGCTGATCTGCTACGCAAGGTGACTGGACTCACCCTGGTTCACCCATTCCCACTGTGATTATGGCGCCACTGATAGAAACTTCGCCCCCAGTGACAGTGAGATTGACCGTGTGCAGCCCATACGTTAGGCCCGTCTGGCTAAACAGGAGGCCCCCGACATCTCCTGCGCCCTGGGCTGTGGCGCCCTGGTCGATTGCCACATCATAGGAGCCTTTCGAACCGCTTCCATATATCCAAACGGCGGTTCCGGCCCAGTCGATGAGAATATATGCGCCTATTAAGGTTGTTCTGTGCGAGCTAACCTACAGAGAGAAAATTACGGTGAGCCGTCCAAAGTAAGGATGCATAAGATATATATGGCTCACCCCTTTCCCAAATGTATTGTCATAAGACCACTCCGCAAACGAGCTCTCGGAGTAGGTGGTGTTCCAGTTATCGTCCACGGCACCGTCTCTATGAGGGAAGAAGCGGATAATGGCGGATTGATCCGTCAGGGAGACATTGTAGGGCAGGGGGTCGGCGCCGCTAATAGACATCGTGTGCTAAGGCCGAGTGAGGGACGGAAGGAAGAAAGGAGAGTCTGTACTAACCGACAGGCTATAGGGTCATACGCAGTTCTATTACTGTTGTGCGCAGTAGAGCTCAGAGCGTCCTCGTATTGCGCTGAGGCGGTGCTGCAACGTGATTGCTTGATAGGTACGACTAGCTTCTTGCCGTCCGAGTGGTTCTCAATGATTAAGTTTCGGCATGGTAGACACCGTGTCAGCTGTGAAGTAAATCTTACGAACGGTTCTCAGCACTCTGAAGAGAAAGTGAAGTGTGGCTCTTTGTAAAAGCGTGCAAGGATGTCTGCGGGTCACGCAGAGAGGTTTAGCTGATAATGAGTCGTTTAGCGCATTCGTGACTCTGGCGAGGGGATCATACCTTGAACTGTAACGGTAGCTTGTTCAACATCTTGATGATCTGTGTGGTGCGGTGGGAACAACCTGACGATGCGTCTACGACGCAATAGGAAATCTCTGTACGGTCTTGTTGGACCGGCGTTCCGTGAGTCCTAATCCCCGGAGCTGCAGCAGCATGGGCGGTTCATCGACAGGACGTAACTTCCAAGTAGTTGAATTTGCAGTTCCCGGGAGCCACTAGTGCATCTAGTCAGCTACACGAGGCCTAGGCAATGTACTGACCCTGAACATATCCTATTCCGGTTGTTCTCGATTCGAGGATGTACAGGCGTGGTTATGTTGACAAGAATGTCTCGGTCAAGACGCGTACTGCCACGCGTGTACTACTCAGCCAGAAAGCCCTGCAATGCTAACCTTAGCGTTTTTGCACCGTGTCATTCCTAAAACTGACCTTGGCATATGTAATGCAGCAGCAGAAGACCGTACACTGGACGTCTTTCCGTAAGGCTTATGACCGCGTTTCCGGGCTCTAGACTGTTTGATCAGTCGTTTGGAAACTGAATGTACCCGCCGTAAACGTGCTGAGTTCGAAATATACGGTACTCCGACACTGGAAGAGGATTTATGAGTGTTCGGCAATGCGGCATAGACGGGATCGAGATAGGGTGAAATTTGTGCAGAGCGTCAAGCTACCGTTTGAGATCGTAATGCCCATAGAATTGTCCTAGAGGCATCCATCTGGGTCGGGGGTGTACCCCCCGACCCAAAGCGATGCTATAAAAGCTTCTCTATCCTTGAATCGACTGCCGCCCACATACATTGGAATTAGCTGCCCAAGCAACATCGTCGTTTTAAAGTACGGTAGCGGTCCGGGCAGCGGTGCCAGTGCAGCATGCAGCATGCAGCATCCTGGAGATGACAACATCTCCACGCAACGTTAACAATGCACATCTGGGCCCTGAGTAGTATTGTTGGCTGACCGACTGGCGATTGGGGCGGCCTGGCCAGTTCTCACAACTTTTCAGAGTGCAGACACGCTTGAATGTCAAATTATGGGGAATGCGTCTGCCTCGCGCGAGGTGTATTCTGTCCTCATGATGATGATGCTGGGCCCACTGGCGAGTGTTCAAACGTTCCAACATCATCGCTCAAGCGCTGACAGCCGCCGCAGTACCGGTACGGCGGTACTCCGAGTTGGCCAGAGTTGTCAAGGCTTGCGCCCAGCCTTCAAGCTCACTGGCAGTGCGGTGTGATCTATTTACTGGCAGACGCATTCCCGTAGTATGCAATCCCATGTTTTATGCCACGAACAGTAGCCGGGATGCTTAGTACTGCAGGCACGGTACCGCTTAGACTATTACTGCTAGCCACCGCAGACTGGGAGTTCGGTGCGCCGCGCATCAGGTCTGCTAACTTCCATCCACTGGCATGCACCCGCGGTTCGATGGCATTAGTCTCATATCAACTTGCAATCTATCTGGATACGTATTGGTTGCCACCAGTCGTGCTCATGGTCGTCGGGCCTCTTTGTGCCCCATGCACCGGCGGAGTTGCTGACTGGGACTCGGAGATGCTATGTCAACATAGTGGTGAACATTCTGAAGCTTGTTCGAGAGGTGGAATCTTGACATAATGTTGCGCGCGAGTGCGAAACTCGATTTTATTACAGACGACTGCGACGCAGGGACTTCGATGAAGCAAGTTCGAGGGCGCGCGCAGCAAACTGGCAACTTAGATGCAGGTTTTGTGCTCAAAACACGCCTTACGGGATAGAGATTCGTTCTAAACATGATTTAATCTCCGCTTGAATGAGTTTAGGGCCTTCGAAACGCTTCTAAATCCTTACGGAAAGACGTCCACTAGAGCGGTTTGGTATAGGGCTGCCAGATCGGATGGACGCTCGCGAGGATACGAAATTGTGCATAACGGCAGGCGTACTTGTTCCTATCCAGCTCGAACCAGATGGCCAGATAGCCGCAGCGTTGTCCGAGGCGTGACACGGAAAGATGGAGGTACTCACTAAGCTGACATGGGGCGGCTTGTCGAGATCAGAAACCCGCTTCGAGATAGGGTTGTCGGTTGAGGACTGCGACGAGATATTCCTAATGAGCACCATGTCCATTGGAGATGGCGTGTTCGTCGTGGTAATCTATGAAGCGGACAGACAGCGGTCATGTTGGTCGGCTTTGCTTGCTCGTCTCGGAGCATACCATATATCGACAGAGTAGTGCGGGTACACTGCACACGTGGTCTCGTACCGAGATCCTTTCACTAGGTGAGGAATTCGAGTTGACCCAAACTCCCCATTGGGCATTATGGATGTGACATTTGGGCCACGACAGCGGGGCTGCGCGATGAAGGCAGTGATAGAGGTTATCAACGACAGCAGCTGGAAGGAGATCAGTCCTGATGCGATCTAAGAGATATGCGCACTCACCGCTCTTGGACAAGACATACTTTGTCAATGTATCCATATGTACCGTCCGACAAGATTCATAGGGTACATCTCGCTTGACAAGTTGCGGGGCATGCTACCGTAGCACAAACGCCTTATTGACAGGCAGGCGCAAGCCGAAGGGTCGGCAGGACGTCAACAAGGACGGAAGGAGAGAACGCATAGAGATACTCCAATAACGACTAAATCGCGGTGATTAATAGTACAACAGAGAAGGGCAATGAGGAGATCGATATGTGGATAAGAGCGTATCGCGAAGAGATCCAAACGCACGAAGAGCAGCTCGGGCTCACTCAACCTTTTTCGGCTCGGCGATTGGTGCGTCAAGCGGCTTGCGTCGCTCGAGCACCTGGACGAACTTCTTCGGGAACCATCCCTCCCGCCCCTCACGTGTCCGGCCCTTCCACCACTCACTGTTCTCCACCTGCCACGAAGGTCAATGTCAGATCCATGCTTGCTGATGCAGAAGCTCACCTCAATCCGTGGATCAACTTCCGCGCCCGAGACCGGGTCAAGCTTGCCCATGATGGCTACGATCTCATTCTCGCGCAACGCAAGCTCCGCGGGCGATGCCGTCTCGAAGGGATAGAGGGCCCGAGCGAACGTCAGCTGGGAGGGGTCGAGCGGCGGTAGGGCTGCGCCCTGCTGTTCCGCGAGGGCCTGCTGGCGCGCGACGAGGCTGCGCACCAGTCGGTGCATCAGATAGGGTACGCCGAGGACAGCCAGGAGGAAGATGATGAGCGGCTTCTTGCTCGCGCGCGGTGCGGGTGCGCCCTGAGGCTGGACGGGCCGTCCCGCGACGAAGTCCTTGAACTCGCTGTGGAGCGGGTCGCGCGTGCGCCCGGTGAGCTTGTCGCGGAGCCAGCGCAGGAGCCCGAAGAGGCCGAGCACGCTGCCCAGCGCGGCGCGGAGCTGCCCGATCTGGTCGACGACGCCGACCATGGCGAAGAAGCTCGAGTGCGTCGCCATGAATGTCGACTCGAGCATCTGCGCGACGCCCCCGAATGTCTGCACGATGCTGTGCAGGAGCGCGAATGTGTGCTGCGTCGCGCCCTCGAGCGTCTGCGTGAGCGACGGGTTGTTGGGGTCCGCGCCGGGGAGGGGCTGGCCATACATCCCGCCGTAGCCACCGTAACCACCGCCCATGCCGTAGGGTGAGTATCCTCCTCCATATCCCATTCCACCCATTCCGCCCATTCCACTCATCCCATATCCCATGCCTCCGTACATGCTGCTCATCCCGCCGCCGTATGGTGAGTAGGACGACCCGAGGCGATTGTAGGGACTATAGGAAGAGTAGGGGGACGCGCCATACGATGTTGGGTTTGCGAGGGTAGTCGAGGCATTAGCAAGGGTTGCTGGTCGTGCAGGAACACTTGGGGCAGAAGCGGACGACGTCAAGGAGGTGCTAGCCGGAGGTATAGGTGCGGGGCTTGGTGCGGACGTAACGGCGGTGGTTGCACTGGCTCCTCCTGCACGCTCCCAGGGCTTGGGTGGTGAAGGCATAGTAGAAAACTCTCGAAGGTATCAACGTCAAAGGTGTACTCTGACCTAGACAGTATGGAGAACTCAATACTAGCGACGTCAATACCTGGTGTTTGGCTTACCGCCGAAGGTCGGACGGACACCTCTGCGGCGGCGATGTCAATCCGTGGTTCGGAAAATGTCCAAGCAGACCAATATGCACGAGGAACTTAGAAGAATCTAGGCAGAGCGCGGCCTGAAGGGAGTAGGTGAAAGGTACGTCGTGGTCTGGTCGTGGTTTGGTCAGGAGGAAGAGGGAGCCCTCCGTGCGAATCTTCGGGGCGCTAAGTACCAAAGAGGCCGTCTGTCTTGAGCGTCCATATGTATGAGTTTTCAACATTCTATCTCCCTTATTCTTAGCAATTGAATCTACGCGTGTGAATCACTATGAGAAAATCGATCGCACAATCCTTCAGGTCTTGTTCAGGTCTAGGCAAAGATATGTCGCGCAGGCCAAACAACGGCATACAAAGCAAGCCACCTCGTCCGACGGACTCGGGGAGATGGGCGTTTGAACTATTACCCAACGGCCAGTGTCTCATGATATGTACGGGGGTCGAACCCTACTAGCTCCTCCTCCTCCTCCTCCTCCTCCTCGACACGAGTCGCGGTTCTCCGACTCCCTCTCAGACGCGGATTCTATTTTCTATGATGAAAAGCGACGAAGCAACAGTACTTGCTCGTAGCGCTGCATTCAGATTGCCTCCGCCGACTCGAGTTCTCCGAGTCAACCACTTATTGTTACTCAAAGTATTGTCAGTCAGGTGTGGTCGCAACTACAAAGCGTGACTGATGCAGGAGCCTATGGTGAGTGCTGGTATCGCAGCTCACGATCGGTCGCTTCGTTTTATTGATCACTCGGAGCCATGACTATAGTCACAGCCAGAGCACCAGAAGTCCATAGTGACGTTCCATGGCTGCGCGACATTACAGAACGCACTGTTCTGGACCAAGCAAAGCTGAAAAACCAATTGCGCAGGTTCATGACCCCGTATCCAAGGCACTACACCGCAGAGGAATTCCTCGATCCTGCGACGCACGGTGAGAGGTTAATCGCCTGGCTTACATGCACTGGTCACGGTGCTGAAGATTGGGGACTCCGAGTTGAGGGTGTCATACACGGCTGAAGTGTGCCAGAGGCTACTACGAAGGACTTGTTTCATGCTACTGACACCATCATGCCTGGCGTGCGTGGTTGTGTACATCTGCCATCAGCTGCTTAGTGGCACTCCTCGCCAATATTTTGCTTTGCCTCCTGGATGTAGGCAGGATAACAGCTAGCCGTGGTGACGGTGACGCAAATGTTAGGCCCTCCGTTAAAAGACTTCACCGAGTACGAAGGACCGGTAGCCTTCCCGACGTTTGCGTCGTGGAACAGAGACCACGCAATTGCATCAGTGCAGATCTGCGTTACGGTCGCCTTCGTGTATTTTCCCGTTGAACTTCGCTTTCGGGGCCTTGTTTCCCTTTGACGCATCCTCAGGAATGTCGTTGTCGACCCAAAGTGTTTTCAGTGGCGTCTGGAAGGTTGCGTCAGCGTCATTGAGTACATTTAGAACTACATATCTTACAGAGAGTGATGCCAGAGAAGTCTTACTGTCAATGGCAAGCTTTGTGCATCGCTGGCATGGTTACTGAGCCAGGCTGATGTTAAATGTCTTCCAGAACTACTCTTCGCTTCGCCCTCCAGTACATGGGACGATATAGCCCGGAACTTAATGGCAGCCTGCGCTTTCTGACTTGCTGTCGGTTGGCCTGGCTGCCGAAAATTTGGACATCAAATGAAGTCGTTCAAGTTAGTAAGTCTACATACCTCTTCTGGAGCGGTTATGCCATGACATTTCTTACGATCATTGGTCAGGCTACCACCCTTGCCATGCGACACACAGTGACGGGTCGCTAGATCGAACGAACAAAGTCCGTTCTTCACCACTGGTCCGCTCGGGTGAGTTTTCGTTGACACGGACTTCGTCCAGAACGCTTACCGCAATCTGAACATGTCTTGATACCACTGCAGATCTCCGGGTTGCGGCGAGTCAGAGGAGCCGCTGTCGACATGAACGCGGGAACTATCGCGAGCCATAGCAAGAATATCGGCTGAATGAACATGACTAGCAGTAGGCAAATCAATGCAGAGAACGAGAGTGTCTCAGAGAGAAGGTAGAAAGCGTCAAGCTTCGGTGGGATGAGACCAGCTCAAGGAAACTGGTATTCCCTTTCTCGCCTTTATAGTACTCAAGCGGTCGTCTTTGACGTGGGCTGATAAGTACATATAGATGGTTCGGGTCTCGCGGTGCGTTTCTTGTTGAATATAGCGGTGCAGAAGTGGCCATGTCTCTGGATGTTTGCGGTGCGTTTCTTGTTGAAGGCAGCAGTGCGGAAATGACAGGCGTACATCACAACAGATGATCATTCGACGCCGATTCGCGGTCATGGAGGGACCCCTGAGGCCTGAGGACTCGTCTATGGACGGCCTACCGCATGGTGCCGGAGAAGAACCGTCGCACGTGCAGAAATGGCGTGCGGCGGCAGTGCGTGGATGTGGCAGCGTTGAGGTGATGCCCCATCTCCCACCCACCCAACCCATTTGTTACCACCATCCCGGCGGTGAGTCAAGGCAGTAAGCCCCTGTGTCGCAGCGTGCGCGCGAGGAGGTGACGGGCACGTCGTCGACTTGAGCGGCAAGCCAGGTGCGAGACAGTCCCCTGCCGGTACTCTCACTGCTTAAGGCTTAGATGGTAGGTGCCTAAACGGCACCAGAGGAGCGGACGGTCGGGGCAGCGGGTAAGCCCCCTGACGAGGACTTTCGCAGGTCCGAAACCGCTGCCCCTCGTCCCTCTAGCATCCCTCTCGGCTGGATGTAACGCGAGTCTGATCCTCGGAGAGGACTGTCCGACATCGCATAAGGGTGTGGTCAGCCTGGCTACAGTTGTCCATAGACGTTGTCTAAGGGCCCTCGTACCTCGGGCCCTTGAGACGGTGAAGTATCACGCCATGACCGCGCGCTGTAAACTCCTTACACTTCTTCAAACCTTCGTTCTGCACGGATCTTTGATAGGGATGCAGCCTCATGGGCGCCACCGTACCACTCCACCAGATGTTTGTATCAGCGTCTACCTCGAGCATGAAGAGGCGCGAACACGAATGCGGTGCCGTTGGGATAGATCGTTCACACAGCCACTCACGGAATGCGCATAGAAAAGTACTGTCTCTGCGTGGCACTCGCACTGCGGACAGACCGGTATTTCTGGCCTTCTAAGGTGACCATAACATCGGAAAACTATGTCATTTATTTCTGATACTGAACATACATTCTGCTCTGCGTTCTGACATCGAAAAAGGCGGCATTTCATTGGCTCCATCAAGGCTATCTTTCCATGTTAGGCTTGCTAACACTTATTATGCTAGAAACCATATATAAATGACATGCCTTCACCATGTTACGGCCACCTTAGGAGGCCGAAAATACCGGTTTGTCCGCAGTGTCGCCTGCAACTTGCTCCTGTGTCGCCTCCGCATCCTGGGCACTATACACCACTCCGCACTCAGCATTTCAAGTTACAAGGTACGTGCATATGTGTCTGACTGCGATATCATGTGACTAATCGCATGCCTTCGGTCGCCGTTCCTAGCGCTTGCCAGTCCACCTTCTACCATGGCTGTCACACTGTCCACTCCGGTCCTTCTGCCCTGTGACGCCCAGCAGATCCAGGTCAACCATCCGTATATCATCACCTATAACGATTGTTGTGTCGATATATGGCACTCGCCCGGTCCCGACGGACATATGCTGCATGTCGTTCGTCTGCAGTATCCAGTGCCGTACCCTGGTCGCAAAAACCCCTCTTTCACCGGAAGCCTGAACACCATTGTTGATGCCGACCGTCAACTTGTCATTGTCCCGATCAAGGGTTCGGACGACTTTCCTGCGGCTCTCTGGATCTTCAACCTCCGCGACGGAAAGCTTCTCCGCAAAATTGAGCTCCTCGGCACCCTCCCTAACGAGCCGCTGACTTATCGCGACGGGAGGGTGCTCGTGATGGTGGCAGACGAGAAGAGCGACGCATCTCGCCTCCGCATGTCCGTCCTCATCTGCGACACACAGAGTGGCTCGCTGGAGGGTGGCATCCGTATCCCCGATCACTTGGCCGAACGGGAGCGCAAGCGTGTCGCTGAGGCGTCCATCATCTGGCCTGCATTCATCACGCCCGACTTCGACATCATCGCGACGTCCTCGGGGGCATGGGAGAGCACGATGGAGGTTCTACGCTACCCTACCTCACGCGATATGGACTACCCGCAGCCTGACGCGAGCTTCCAGCTTGAGGAGTCCATCGCAGACGGTGACGAGATATCACCGATGTGCAGCACTGATTTGGACGCTGAGACGTTTGTCCTCGCCGTGTACGAGGGAACCGGAAATCTTCCGCAGGGCAACCAGTGCCAAAACGCGTTCCACGCAATCGACTCGCGGTCCATGACGGTACGCTGGAGCGCGCCGACCGTTTGGGGACAGATCGATAGGATCTGGTATGTACCCTCCGTGAACGCCATCATCGCAATCGGCAAACACAACACGGGCGAGAAGTGGGGAGGGGACGGCTCTCTTTGGACGACCACAGTTGTTCTCTTAGATCCAACTACGGGTACCCAGCGTCGGTTGGAGACCATACATCATGGCGCACAAGGGACCCCTGTCAAGCATTGCGCGGTGACGCCAGGAGCGCACGATCCGACGCTCGTGGTTGTCTTCGAGGATGGGACAATCTGCGCTGTCAGCGTCGATAGCTTCGTCAAGGCCGGCTTGCCTAGAGAGGAGCATCGACTAGAGACGCAAAAGTTGGTCGACGAATCGTGCACTGTTGAATGGGCGCTGTTGGCCGAGAAGGCCGTATTCTTGTCGGTTGCGAGGGTAGATGGAGGTCGAAACATCAGGTATATCAGTTGGTGATAACCATACAGACGAATATGAAGTCTGTATTCCGTATCAGTATACTCATGGGCTCATCAGCCTGAGGCTGCTGCCACCACCTCGTTGGTACTAATACTAGTAGTAAGGCTGCCAACTTGAATTGGCGAGACTTTCATCAGACTCGACGTACTCGCGGCGCCCGTAGAGTCCTGAAGCGACGTGTATGGAGCAGCGTCATAGTAGTATCGTCGTAAGTGCTACATAAGTTACTCGACAACGAGGTGCTGTTATGCGACGCGGCTTTTGCCAAATGTTATCAAGAACAAACAATGCCATACGCGGCCACAGTCGCTGTTTAGCCCATTCAAGTTCAACGTCAAGTTCAACCCCCGGGCCTCTGTGTTCGACAACTAAGCCGCTTCTCAACGTGAACTCTTTTCCCCCTACCATCTCTCCTCTCAATCTTGTGTGGCTTGTCTACAGCCGCTGTCTGAGACCCCGGTCATCGCCCTTAGAAGACCGTCCCTCCCCTCTCTCTGAAGGTCTTCTTTGGGTCTGCCTACGGGAGACTAGGTCATCGCAGGTGGCCTCAACTCGCCATCCTCAGCGCGTCAACCTTGTGGTGCCTTACATATCGTTTGCCAAACCACGGTACTCAACATCCGAAATACACATACCTCTGCGCTTGCATCAGAGGAGTCCTCGGACTGTGGAAAGATTCCATGCCGCTAGCAACCTCACTATTAGTAGGCTCAGCTTCGCATCTATGATGACGAAAGTGATGACAAAAATCCGAATGAAGCTACTATAAGTAGAAAGAAGACGCCAGCCCGTGCATTGAGCTGTTAGATTATATCTCGAATTGACTACAATATCAGTGAAGACTGACATAGCGTATATGCCGAGATCTACCGGTTGCCTCTTCGTTCACGAGCATGACAACTGTCCATCCAACCACGTCTGCTTGCAAGACCCTCCACCCCTCCTTTAATGGCTCCGTCACCGCCATGTCTCCGTGCCCGTGAGGGAGGCCATCCTTCAGAAACTGTCTCAGGTTGGTCGCGTACACCAGCCCATCGCGGAATACGACAACGATGGTGAGTCGGTCGCCTTTGTTGCAGAGCCCGCAGTATAGCACTCGAGCATTTCTCGCTAGGACGGGATCACGTGTGGTCTCCAGAATGGGGTGCCGAAAGTCCTCCAGCTGGCGCTGTGCACCGGTCGTAGGGTCGAGGACAAGTACGTATGCAAAGGGATCGTTCCCCTCGCCGTCTGCGCTATCGTGCTGACCGAATGCGACAATCGCGTTTAGCGCAGTGATATTATGAATACTGTGCTGTGCAGCTGTCCTCCCACAGGCTCTGCGCGCCATCGTATCTTCATGGCCCCCGCGTCGACAGCATAGATCGACGATTGGCACCCTTGCTGGACCTGTTGGACGCTGCAATCTGCCTCATAGACGGCCATGAGGAAGCCACGTTTGTCAAGAGGTGTGGTGCACAATGGCTCTATGTCGTTGTAGCCTGAACTGACGGGTACGTGCAGTGTGAAACTTGCATCTGGTTCGGGGGTGCTGACGATGTTGGATCCTCTGTAACGCAGTACGTCCATTGTTTCTCCGTAAATCACGGATGATGTTGCGATGATGTCGCCGTTTGGCATCAGCGCCACGGGAAGCAGGACACCGCCGGGCGCGTTCAGCCGCTTTTCGTCACGATTGGCCTGACAAGGAGGGAGTGTTAGGCCGCCGACTATGCCGTCGGTTCCGGCAGCGTCGCACAAAAGAGCAGTGTTACGACCGTAGGGCGGCGCACGCTCCTCGTCTTCTTCGACAACGATGAGTACTTTGCCGTCGCGATACTGCAACGGTCCCTTCGATACGCATGGAAGGGCGCCGAACAACTCCACTTCACGGATACGTTGTCCATTGACGAGGCTGAAGACTAAGAGGCGCGCCGAATCGTGCTCTGGCCCTCGGTCTCCGATGACGATGATGTCGCGTTCCGCGTCAATGACAGGATAGGATCTCTGGGCTTGGAAGTCTGGGGCGGGATGAAGGCTTGCTATGTGACGGAAACCTTCGTCCGAACGTCCGGCTCGCCAGATGGACACCCCGGTCTTGCTGAAGATGAGTAGGTATGCCTGTTGAACATAGAACCAGTCTACTCCGCTCGTGATGTTTAGGCGGCGAGGGATTGGCAGTGTCATCACAAGGCTCGACCGAAGTCTCTGTGAGTGTGTCACTACACTTTGTATTTCCTGGGATAGTTGCGAAGACTTACTTGCTACTATAGAGGAGATGAATGTAGGTGTCGAGATAGTGGACGTTGAGTGTTTTTATACCTACGTGGGCTGTGCATCGAAACCCGCACACATATGACATAGCCTCAGATATGAAGCGCAGCGCTCAATAAACATCAAGTAGTAAGGACAGTACTAAGAGCCCATCTCACACGGCTTACTCGGCGTGTGGGGAATGATTGTAACGGGATGTCATGGCGTAGTCGGCCAACGCCAACTCAACAAAACACAGGAATTGGATACCGTGGCCCGCCACATAGTACGGCGTAGTCGCCTGACACGCTTTGGCATTAATTGCCTTATGCACCGATAGTACCACAGATGGACCCGGAGCATAAAAAGGTAAACTGAAGATAATTCGAAACAGGCTGGTCCTCATACCTTTCTTCCTTCAGAGCTCACGCACTCCCTCAGCGCACCCTACCACTTCCGTGTTGTTGCACTGGCACTACTAGTACACCTTGCAGTTCAAGTCTTTAATTTTTCATTTTATCTTCGTCGCCTGGCTTTGTGCATTTTCTGCGCTTCTAGCGCAAGGTGCCCCAGCCTATCGATGTCTACAGCCAACCTCGAAGCTTTGCGCAAAGTCGGAAGACTACGGCTCGACCGGTACGCTTGCACGTATTGACCGGTATCGTGTGTGTGGATTCTTTGGGCTACAGTCATTCCTACCCATCCCCTGGACGCACGACATAGTCATTTCAATAATGCTGAGAAGCCGAGTTCAGGCAACAATCTACGGATAGCTCAGACCGCTCCGAAGACCCAGGTGAGTCGTAAGGGGCAACACATCGATCACCAATGCAAGTAATACAGGTAACAGGGACCCGTTTCCGCGGCCGCAGACAACAACACTGACCTGCAGCCCAACACCACCTCGCGCTTCTCAACTTGCACTGTCCCCGGTATAGGCTTCTCTGTACGAACGTGCTCTCCATCCCGCGGGAAACCGTTCTTCGCGAAGTCAGCCAACGGCACAACACAGATCGACCCGTCTGTGAAAACGACGACGACTTCGGGGTTCTCGCGATCCTCGCTGAGACCCCAAAGCTTCGGTGTGTTCTCTTGGGGGGTTTCGTCGATGACTTCCAGGAGGCGGCGCTCTCCTGTGGACGGATCGAGGATCGCGATGTAGAATTGCGACCACCCGCCCATCTCGCGCTCGCCCGCTGCAACGACTATGCCGTGCGATGCGACGTGCCAAACGTCGTATACGAAGCCCAACAATGGGTCCGACGCCCATCGGACGGACATCGTCGTCCAGTCGATGGCATAAAGGATCATCTGGCGATGGTAGCCGTCCGGGATCAAGCCTGCTACCTCCTGGGAGACGGCGAGGAGGAATGATGATGCATCGAGTGTCGTACTGCAGAACGGGTATGTTCTGTCACACCCTTCGAAGGTTGCTCTGAGCGTGACCGTTGCGTCTGGTTGCGGGAAGGTTGGTAAATCTCCTGCACGCCAGCGGAGGACATCAAGCGTGTCTTCGTATGCTTCCGCCGACGTCCCGATAACATCTCCATTGGGTGCATAGTATACGCAGCGCAGTACACCACCGCCCGTGATTTCTCGCTTCGCCTCGCGGGGCTGTAGGTGATTCGGCAGATGAACGCTTCCAATGACCCCTATTTCGCTGTTAGTGTCGCATACGACGATACGGGAGCGTCCTTCTGGCGGGACCTCGTCTTCGTTTTGATCCAACGTTGCGATGACTCTCCCTTTACGATAATTGAGAAAGTAAGGTCGCCAGCAACCCTGCAGCTCCGTCTTGCGCAGAACATCCCCGGTGCCCAGGGAGAATACCCACAGAGTGGATGTCCGGTTCTCCGCGGATTCGCAGGATTGGGCTATGATGACTACCCCGTTTTCGATGTCGATTACGGGGGCCATCTGATAGACCTCGTGAGGGTCCCTGTCAAACCCGGGGAAGGGTACGAATTGCGACAGCCGGACGTGTTTGCGGAGGGTGTTGGATGCCTCATCGATCCGCCATATATCGATTTGCTCCTTCCCGACAACCAGAAAGTATGGGTGACTGTGTTGCATATTCTGCGTCGAGGCAGACTCCGAAAGCAGTTGCTTCGAAACAACCATTGTTCTGTTGGGACTACGTAAGAACGATAAATCAATGTACCATTGCAGATACGCACTTGTTTTTTTGTACAAACGTTGTAACACAGGTACTATTCGCGCTGCTATCAAGTATGCCGGGCCCTTCACTGGCACGGGATGGCGCAGTGGACTGGGTGGACTTGGGGTGGACTGATGAGAATGAGAGGCTGTGACCTGTGACTGAACTTGTGACAGTATATCAAGCCTCGGTCAACGAAGTCCGCGCCAGAGCTGGTCTCCTCCGCTTTTCTCGTTTCTCGATTGCTAACGAGCTATTCACTGGCACTTTACGACATCACGAATATCATTCATCAGCATTGTTGCACAGTACTATGGCTTCCGCTACTATCTTGACTATCTTCGCTTCTCTATACTGGCTCTTCTCAGTCGCTTCTGCGCCTACTCCCATGACTGCAGAGAGCTGTGCACGCATCTCATCCTGCGACGAATGTGGTATGTTCTCCGGGTCAGCGCTTCAACTTGACAAACTTAACCTTATTCTTTCTCTTGCGTGTTAGTACAGGTCAAATGCGGCTACGTCTTGGGAAACCCGGGGCAATGTGTCGCATCACGGAGCGGCGTTGGGCTGGCAGTAGATCGGAGTGAATGCACCGGAATACCGAAACGAGCTGAGGTAAGCACCAGCATGTGAACATTCTTTGAACGAGATTAGGATCCATGTTACTTCCTAGAAGATCACGCTCGAATCCCGGATGAACCACCAGCATGCGTTTCACATAAGCGCCACCCGGGTGGACGTATTGTGGGACCAGATGCAGCATCACGTTCTCGACGGTGAAGCCAATGAGGGTAAAGATAGGAATGGAAGACATCTAGCGTCCACGTGGATCCCGAAACATTTAGCCAAGGGTGATCCACACTTGAAGATCAACCCCGAGACTTCTCTTGCCGTTGCAGAGTACCATGATGGGGTATGTGCGACTCCGGCCTCTATATTCGAGGTGTGGGGGCTTACATGTCAAAGACGAGGATGCGATCCAAGACGCTCTGGATCGACGAACAGGTCCAGGGGGTGAAGGACAGGGAACCCTCCGTCTCCGCCTTCCACGGCAAGTACAGCCGTAGCTCAGTGGCACGCATCTGCAAGGACGTCATCAGGACATCGTTGACCACTAGGAAAAGCAACGATTTGGAATACAAAACCGTCTGCTATTCGGTGGAGTCTTGGCATGGAGGGCCGAACATATGCATCGCTCTCACGCACGAGACATGTTATCCAGCTCCAACGATAGCCAAGACGGCTGTTCCAGCAGGGCATGTATGCCCTTGTTATGTTAAGCCATAGTCCATAGTCAGAGAGCTGCAATTTGATGGTGTCGTTTTGTGTGTCTAGCCCGATTCTCACTATACAGTGTGGCCACAAGGAGCCAAGGTGTAAGGCAGCGGCCGACCTGCGGAGAAAGTACGGCACGGTATGCTATCTGCATTGAACAAAGAAGGGGTACGAGCGAACATGGCATATTTTCGCGTGAGGATCCGTTGTCCGACTCATCCGACTCGGATGCCATGGGATAGATCCTCGGACCCAGAGCTGCCTGTCCTCAGTCTCCTGTAACAGCTGTTCCGTGCGGACGAGCTCTCCATCACGAGGAAAGCCTGTCACCATGGAGTATTGTTACGGGATGGCGCAGATAGAGTCGGCCGGGACGTTTGGCTCATCGAGGTCTCCACTAGTACGGCTACGGTCCGCCGCAGCCTAGGCGACTTTGTTCCTTTGAAGTCTCCTTCCATGGGCCGATCGTACAACGAATGGCCCCGGTGGACAAAGTTGTTGGAACAAGCGGAAACGCGGTCGTCGAGCGCGAGTGTCCCGGGCGTGAGCGATGCCCGAAGGGCAATCGCGTGAGGTAAATGCATCAAAAATATGACTATATACCCCCTTCCCCCCCCCTATCTCGTCGGCCAGGTACTATCGCGGCCGGAGGAGGAGGAGGTGGTATCCATTTGAGCCACCGGCCGTAGGCATGATCCTCGGCGTCTTGACAGTGACAGCGAGCTTGCGAGCTCGCCACGATCGCGTGCTTCAACTTCAGAAGTAGAATCGGCTATGGTTGTGTGCTTGGTTGGCTCCACTGTCCGGTGCTCTCCGCCGTCTCTGTTTGCCATGAACGTGAAGACAGTACAGTAGTTCAAGGAGGGGAGACGGGAATTGATGCCCTCCATCAGCACTGCTCGAGTACTGAACCCGAGCATCATCGCCAAAAGCGCACGGCAATAATCTAGAATTGTATCAGATTGTATTAGTTATCTCACATGTAATGATCATCTTCGAGACATACCAATAGTCCAGCACCACTTTGAATATTGGGCTAGGTTGCAATCTGCCTCTGCGATAATCTCGGTCAGATAACAGACACCTATGAGCGATGTTATTGGGTAGCAAGACTTGCGTTAGCGGTTGCAAGATACCACAATAGAATGGAAGATAAGCACACTGTATGCCCGAGTTAATCCCCGTTCAATACGGTTGTCGGCGGTTGTATTGACCATTCAAAGGGTCGCCTTCGTCATCCAGCTGTACATCTCCACCATTCAAACCACAAAACAATACGAATATACATTGCACGCGAACATCCGGAATACAATGTTGTGAACTTAGAGCCGAGTTACCTATTCTCTCCCCTCTCATCCTCTTCAACAGTAGGGCAGGGGATGCCAGTGAGTACACCCGCGGGTGTCCCGAGGTGCACCCATGCCCGTACCCGCCTTCCCACCCGCCTTCCCGCTCATCCACGGGTTCGCGAGCTGGCCTTCCAGATTGCCCGCCCATCCGCTAGTTCTCCCGCGACACACCTGCGGCGGCGGCTAGGAGAAGACACATTCAGTCGTCCATGAACTCCGTAGAGTACTCGCGCATTGTGCCATGTCGACGAGCTCGATCTACACATACTGACAGACACAGTAGTCAGCTCAACTCTGGTGCTGCGCGGCTCGGCATAAGGGGGATAGCGCGCACCTGGCGCGTGCGCGGGTTCCACAGCGAATTGGTCCAGTTTAGATCTGTCTGCATCAGCCGAAACACGATGAGCTCGCCCACGCACTAGAACTGAGGGGAGACACACTCGGGTCGTGTGGTCGAGGAACAGCCCGCGCATGAAGAGCCGGGACCGGCCTCGCGAGAGTCTTGACGTACCCGAGGTCAGTCTCGATGAAGTTTGCAATGTGCTGGGACCGAATCTTCTCCACCACCTTCGCGGGCGCATGCCTGCCGGTGATGCTCGGCTGCCTACCTGTTCTTCCGCAGTCTTCCGCCTGCTCGTTCGTCCACCCGTCCGTTCCCCCACCTGCCCGCCTGACTTCCAGCCCATTCGTCCACCTACTTTCCTTCTAAGTAGTCTCCTCGCTTGTCTTCCCCACTTTCAGTTTGTCTGCTGTGTCTGCACGCAGGGCATTGGCCCTGCTGTGCTCACGGTTGTTGTGCGCGTAGCGCGTAGTGCTGCGTCTGCATCGTATGCCTGCATTTAGCGAGCGTTTGTGTGTATGTGTGCACTCACCTGCAGCCCTCACAGAGTTGCCCTCTCCCTGCTTCACTTGCTCCCCGCTGTTTGCTCGTCGCCCACACCTGCGGTCCACTCGCCGTTGCCCTGAGGCCCGCGGGGTGTTCGTTGGCTGTATTTGCGCGCGGGGCCGTCTGCATGTGCTCCATGTTGCTGAGGCGACGCGCGAGTAGAGGGCAGTTTAAAGTGCACGGACAGTGTCCAAGAGAGAGAAAAAGAGGGCTTCAGTGGAGGAGTTTCAAGACAGCATGATATGAGGGAGGAGTGAGGGACATGCAGTCACAACGCGCCTACATGACTATATGCGGTCATGTGATTGCGTGCATTGAGATCTGCGCGCAGAAACGAGATGCACCTACAATTCCCCTGTTGTCGGATTTTTTGGGGAAATTCCGAGACTCATCCTTGACGACAGCGGCGTCACGAATGCCAAGTACCCGACTACAGGGACTACAAAGTCACGGTCCCTGCCAGTGAGTAGTACATGCACATGCCGGAATATAAGGCAGTACGTCGCTGCTACTCTCTCATGTCGATGGTGATCCCACAACGATTGCAGAAGACCGATAGAGTCATCACATCGTACTCGTAACTCGTGAAGAGACTTGATTTGTTCTCCAGGCGGGCTGAGTGGAGGATACGTTTTCCGCGTGTCGTGACGCCGGAGTAACCCCGATAAGTTTGCCCTCTGAATCAGAGCTGCTTTCTGAGCTTTTCTTCCGGTTGTCTCGTGGGTGTTCAATTGCCTGTACATGTCTCTGAGTTTTCGTGCAGGTAGTCAATTGCCTGCCCATATATTCTCATATCAGTAAGGCATCTACATTGTCTTCTCAACTCTCAGAGCTGACTTCATGTATTGTCATATCTACAAGATATCATGTGGGCTCACATTATAATGCATAGTCATTGCATGTCTTCTCGTGGTACGGGTTGGAAGCTACTTACAATTCACTACTTCCTAGATCTATGAAATGCACTTTTGCTGATGATGACGGCAACTCGTCGGCACGCATGAGGAATGATTGTGACTACATGAAGCTGGCTAAATCAATGACTTGCCTGTGGCACGACTTTTGTCTAAGATCCACGGAAGTGATGTAGTGAATTACGATACAATTCAACTTGCTGAACACTGGTTGGCTGACAGAACTTGGGGAGCGAGCTCAGCCTCGGCAAGCAATGCCTCTACTGCGTGAGATACAAGGTTTTATATCATGTCGAATGCCATGGTCATGGCCTCGCTTTAACCGACTCTGTCATTATGATGTGTCTGCATCCACTAGAAGATCCAGGGAAGAATTTTGTAGGGAACTTCGCTTGCCCAGTGCTCCCACTCTTGCACGAACTCATCCCTCAACGCCTCATCCTCAACCCGCGTTCTCAGCAGCAAGCTCCCCACCGCATATAGGTTCACGCCGTTCTGCGCCCAGAACCACGCTCTCCCAATGGGCGTCGCGAGCCACCCGCTTTCGCGGAGCCACGACCCGGGGCCGGCCGTCCACAGCGCGAACGCAGCGATGGTCAAGATGAGCCCGGAGTAGCTCGGGTGCCGCACGACGGCGTACGGCCCCGCGGTGCAGAGCCGCTGGCCCTGTGCGCGCCGGAGCGCGAGCTGGAAGGTGAAGAAGCGGCCGAGGGCGCGGTAGCAGCGCGTGCGGATGACCGCTCCGGTGACGGCGAGGGCGGTGCCGAGCAGGAGGGAAGGCGAGATGCGGGTGTTCGGGGAGGGTGGTAGGCCGAGATGCGTGAGGAGGCGGAGGATGTACTGACTCGGAGGGAAGGAGGGGTAGTAGGATGCGAGGACGGCGGTGGCTTCGCCGGCGAAGATCACCCAGCCTATGTTCTGCGATACCAGGAGGCATATGGTCGGTAGAACTGGATCTCGAGGCGGGCATCTCGTACCTTCATGTATCTTGTAAGGTGTGGAACGATGACATTGAAGACCCTCTCCCAGGCGGAGGTGTGCCTCATGCGCTCCTTTCTGTTGGGCGGAGGGCCCGGTGGGGTGAATGCAATGCTGTTGGCCAAGGCAGCACAGAAGAGGAGCGGGAGCCTGGCTAGAGACGGAAAGGGGTACATGAGAGCAATGCTAACAGAGGCGAATTCACGGAAGAACCTTTCCCTACACATGATATTGCCAACGACTGGGGTTGTTATATACGTCTTATAGCGTGCCTTAGATGGGTCCGCCTGAGATCTGTGGCTCCCATGACCAACTGTGTTGGAGGCATATCAGGCATGATACTATCAGTTGTAAGGTTAATGTACACGTACTAGTCGTGTTGCGGTGGGCTGCCAAGTTACTGCTGGGGAATCTTCAAGACACCGACGTGTATACGTACGGTATACTGACGGTGCACTGGCAAGGTGGCAGCGGACACGATCTGGTAACAATAACAGTGGGTCGAATGGCCTCTCCGGACCAGGGCCTGAACGGTGGCATATCAGTGCCAGTGGATACATCCGACCTAGGATGATAGATAGTTCAGGTTGATATTCTGCCTGCATTAGATCCGCTCCTAGCGGTGAACTCGTCAGTGAAACATACTGGGATCTCGCCAATTGCATACCCGCAGAGTGGGCACTTGATCATGACAGTTGCTCTCCGCCCTGAAGCTAACATATACGAGCATACGAGCGATTGCCATGCATGATCATGACAGAGCCCCGATGAAGGCGGATAGACATGTCTGCAGGCCGGGGATAATAGACGCGCAACGGCCATTTACTTACAATCTACTAGAAGGCTACCCGTGCTCTGCACGGAAGCAAATATCAGAGCCGTGAGGCGAAACAAATGCATGTCGGCCATTCAAATCAAGCGCCCAACGTAGTGGAGAGTCTCCGCGGATGCCAGATCGAGGCGAGGAGAATTTACCTAAAATGGCAGCCGTGGAGACCGAGCTCCTTTACTATAGAAGATATAATTTAGCTCATCTTTGGTACGACCATCGCTCGCTCCTATATGTTCTCCGAGACTCTGACCGTCGATCCGAACTATCGTATGTACGACACAGGCTGTATTCATCTAACAACGCAGACACATGATGAGGCTCAATAGACACCTTCCTCAGCGCATTCGATGCCCTATCCGATCCGAGTCCGACTCGGATGGCGGCGCTCAGTGAGGTCACCTGCGCGCTTGTGACTCTGGACGCGTGTGGAGGACTCACTGCGGTCTTCCTCTCCTTCACCGCATTCAACACACCCTCGTCTGCTTGCTAATTACGACAGAGTTGAGCATCCGCGTTCACGCCTCGGCCATGACACAGGGCCCGCAAGCTCGCTGGTAGGCTGTACCATCCGACGAACACGCGAAATACACGAGGGAGTCTGCAAGAATACCCTTTGCTCGACGTCACCACATCACCCGACAGCATCGCTACTTTTCACTCTGACGACGACGCCGTACTTTCATCTCGAGCATGATGTTTGATGACAGCCAGCCCCCCTCGCCCGTGAATGCGCTCGTAGCCCTCGCCCCATTCGACCCCGAATGGCGGCCCATCCTCCACCTACCGAACCAAGTCGTGCTCTACAACCCGACCTCGCACGCGCTCTCCATCCGCAAGCACGCCGACGAGACCGCCGGGCTCGTGCGCCGCCACGCAGGTAACCACTGTCCGTTCTGTCACCACGCCCTACCCACCGAGACGCACCCGGAGCAGCGCGATGGCGAGAGCGACCTCGAGCTGGACGGGGACGAGTTCGTGCATACGCGCCCGCGGAGCAGGGCGGCGAACTACTTTCAGCTGCTCCAGACCGCCAACGAGACGGCGTCGCGACCGGTGAGCAGGCAGGCGAGGACGATTCCGGAGGGCACTGCAGGAGGCAGCTCGGGTGGCGGCGGCGGATCGAGAGCGGGGGCGTTCAATGCGGATAATATGGCAGAAGGGTACTTCAAGGCGTTCTTCAAGGAGGAGGGAAGGCTTGGGATGGGCGCGAATGGCTCAGTGTTCCTCTGCCAGGTGGGTCGTTGCCCTCTCCTGTTCGATGCATGATCAGGGCAAACCTAGGTCCGTCGCGCTCGCTCAACAGCACATGCTGGACGGAAACCCACTCGGCCATTTCGCCGTGAAGAAAATCGCGGTGGGCCAGTCTCATTCGTACCTCCTCACCATCCTGCGCGAGGTACGGGCATTCCGCTGTGTACTGTGCCAGTCGCTGACGTCACAAAGGTCCGGCTCCTAGAACGCCTGCACCATCCAAACATAATCACCTATCACCATGCGTGGCTAGAGATGTGCCAGTTCTCTTCCTTCGGTCCGCAGGTGCCCACGCTGCAGTAAGTTCAATCTCACCCGCTCACGCGCAGGAATCCCGAGAACACCCCGCTCCGATAGCCACCCTCGGACACAGTGATCTATCCTCGTCGAGGGTGCGGCGAGCGAGGTGCTTTCAAGTTGTCTCACTATGAACGACTGACCACGTGCGCAGCGTCCTCATGCAGTGGGCAGAAGGCGGCAGCCTCGACGACCTCATCGACGCCCGCCTCGGCCGGCGCACGCACCCGCTCGCCCACCCAGCTACCACGAGCAGGCCTTCTTCGCCCACCGGGTCACCGTCGCCCGCGCCAGAGGCGAACCCGAACTCGCGCTCGGCGCGCATCAAGGCGTTCCGCGCGCTGCATCGCGCGCCGCCCGCAGAGCGTGAGCGGCTCCGGCACGAGCTGGGGTTGGCGGCGGAGAACGTGCCTGGCGGGAGGAGCCAGGCGGATTGGAAGGCGGTGCATCTACTGGGTGCGGAGGAGGTGAAGAGTTTGTTCGAGGACGTCGTGTCGGGGTTGGCGTTCCTGGTAAGGCGTTCGGGTGAGGTTTTCGGAGAATGTCTGCTCACTGGTAGTGCCTCTAGCATGAGAAGTCTATTCTGCACCTCGACTTGAAGCCAGGAAATGTGTTGCTGACCTGGGACGAGGGTCGATTGATGTATGTGACCTCGTTGCTGAGGCATCGTCATGACGCTGATTGCGGACAGCCCTCGTGCAATGCTCTCCGACTTCGGGACGTCGCAAGATATGCTCAAGTCGAGAGCCCGATCCGGCAACACTGGAACGTATGTTGTGCCCTCACATACTCGCGTCATCATGTCTCACAAAAGGCGCGCATATAGTCTCGAATATTCTTCCCCGGAGTCGCTCCCCTCGCCGACAGGACAGCTGCTCCAGGTGGACTCCAAGTCGGACATGTGGTCCGTCGGTATGGTCCTCCACAAGTTACTCTTCTTCAAGCTGCCATATGCGAGCTCGTCGGACAACACCCGCGACGGACGAGAGCTTCCAGACGCTCTCGAGCGCGAGGTTCAGGCCTATTCCGGGTATATACTGTTCCGTACTAGACTGTATGTGTACACTGATATTGGTCATGCCTAGCTTCAAGTCTTCATCGTCTCTCCAAACGCTCTTCGAGTCTCGCCGGCTGCCCAAGGCATATCTCTTCCTCCTCGAGGGCTTGCTCAATATCAATCCGTCCATCCGGCCCTCCTCCGAGCGTGTACTTGGGGCCATTCGTGAAGGAAGGGTGAGTGTATTCTCAGACCCCTCCTTACTGTGGGCACCAACAGTGACCCGCGGCAGCTCGATCCCCTCCGGCCGGACCAAGCAGACCTAGGCAATCGGAGTACATCGCTCGTGCCAGTGCCCCTTCGGCGCGTCCTCGCTGCCGCGACGTCCTTCGTCGAGAGCACGCCGACTACGCCGGACCTGCACGCACGTGTGTCCGCGGAGCTGGACAGTTCGCCCCGATCGCCGCGCACCGAGGACAAAGATAAAGACAAAGAGAGGAAGAAGGCGTTCGGCGTGGCGGTGCCGACGCTCGCGTTCAACACGAGCGGCGTGTGGGCGCGCACGGTGCACGTCGGCGGGCGGCAGGTCTCGGTGCGCATCCCGCGCGCGATGTGGCCACGCACGGTCAAGTCGTGCGTGCTCATGCTCAAAGTGTGGAGCATGACGCGGGTGTGCCCCGAGGCGAGCTCGCACCCGCTGTTCACCGCGCTCATACTGGGCGTGGCGGTGATGGATACGTGGTTCGACAGTTTGTCGCTGACGTTGATGCTCGCGGTGTTCCATGTCGTTGCGGTTAGGTTTGCGTGCTGGAGTGGGCGGTGTTGTGTGTAGGTGGTAGGTAAGGACGGTGAAGGCGGCGGTGAGGTCACGTTTCCTTCGTATATTTACCGCTCGGTGGACAGCCTGGTACAATTCATGCAGTTTATCGATTCCATGAACATTTCCTTGCAACTCGCCATGTGTACATCTGATTTGCATATGTCCATTCTATCCCATAATCATTTGTAAAGTAGGTTGGTGGCAATCTGTGTTCGTTATGTGAGCGGGATGTGTCTAGCTTCTGCCGGGCTGCTCGCTCCAGGTAAGTTTACTAACAATACAGTCGGCTTGTGATACAGTAACATGTGCTACAAAAGCCCTAACAATAACGACGACGAGGCCCACACGGATGATATGTCTAAGAAGTGTACAGTGCGAGCCATGGTAGGTTAGGCGGAACAAGACACTCAGCTGACATGCTTCTCCATCGAAGAACGGTCGCAATCAACCGAACAGCTCTACGGTTCCCAGCAGCGCGAGCAACATCAATCGCGAACCCGCGAAGAGCTGCCATCTTGTTGGATGCAACTATACAGTCTCGCTGGGATCCTCCCATGCCGAACGGGTCATGGGGAAGGGAAGCCACTACCGTGACGAGAGACCGCGACAGAACGCGAGCTACTGGGCCCTGAGCATCTGCAAGCGGGGCAGGACCTCGCCGACGTCGCGGGCCTCGTCCACGTCAACCCGCGTCTTCCTCGCCAGTGCGATCTTGACCCTTTTGTCTTCGCCTGCGTTCGCTATGGACCGCAGGGCAGCGTCGGGCCCGGTGACAGTGGGAGCAGGCGGGGCGCGCGATGGGACTCGGGGTCGGGCTGTCGTCGAAGGGGGCTGGGGTGTGGGAAGAGACGCGAGTGTGGAGGAGGATGATGAGAGTGCGAACCCGTCGGCGGATGGGCGGGAGACGAGCCGCTTGCGTGGGGCGCCGGTGATCTTTTGGAAGATGGTCGCGGGCGCGGGTGGGAGCTCGTCAATGGCCTCCTGGCTAGAAGCATGAGGTTCCTTGACGGGCACGTCGCGCACAGTCGGGGTGCCGCTTTGGAACGAAGTTCCTGCCAGCTTGGGGGCAGAGATGGACATGGTGTCGGCTTTCGTACTGGTGGGCGAGGAGGGCGGTGTAGGGGGCACGATATAGGGATTCGCGGTGGTGAGCACGAGCGGCGTCACGAAGTATGGGAAGGATATGTTCTCGCGTCGTTTTGGCTTGGCTTTGGGTGGCGGGCGGGGGAGCATGTCTGCGCTCTTGGAGGATGCCGCGACCGTCACCGGTGTCCCTGGTCTCTCGTGGCCGTGCAAGGAGTGGTACGAGAGGGAAAGGGAGAGCGTGGAGTGTGAGGAGTCCGGATGGTTGAACTCGAGGAGGCTCTCTGCACTGCAGCTCGCGCGGACTTGCGGCATATCTGAAGCCGAAGAGGACAGATTCAGTGAGCGCGGTCGCGTGGTGAGGTCGTTCTGTGACACGTTCAAGAGACATGCTACTGTGGACGATCCATCGCGGCGTGCAGCGGCGGCCTCGCTGAAGCTGCGCTCTCTAGAGCGGACGCCTGATGTCGCCCTGGCTGTGGAATTTGTGGAGGCAGACGCGCAGTCGGTGACTGGTGAGTCTGCGAGTGTGGAGCGAGTCGTGTCGGGAGGAAGGGCAGGTGAACTGTCCTGAAATACCGCTGCCCGAAACGAGAACATGCGCTTCCATGCCATGTTGTCTACGCTGATCCTTGGTTTGAGGCTACCCGTGCGCGTGCAGATACTCCCTATCGGTTGGCCCTCAATGGGGGAGTTGAGTTCGGAGGGAGAGCAGCGCCGCTTCTTGAGAGCATAGTAGAGGTTATGTTGAGAAAAGCTTGATGACCCGCGCCGAAGCTACGGGAATCTATCGACGTTGCGGGATGGCAGTGGGAAAGGGACCGGGGGCGATCGTGCGTATATAGCCAGGGGCGCCAAGCACAGATGCAGACCGGCCTCCGCGTACAGAACGAACGTATGATGGAAGGGGTGGCGAGAGGTTAGCTGCGACCCAAGATGAGGGTAAACGAGCCGGGACTAGGGGAACATGGGCCCTCGAGGCGGGACGGAAGCACCCTTGACCTTCCTTGGACCTTCCACATTCTGATCGTGTAATCAATTGCTTCCTGCTTGAGGCAATCGAAAGGGTGTGACGACTCCGACACGTACGTCTGATCGAGATGCGGTGAGTACCGACGACGCGACCGCAGACTCTTAACGCACCTGGAGGTTGACCCGCACGTCGGTTGCTTCATTGCTCTCCTGCGGAAGTGGCTTCCCTCCCTAGAGGTTATGTGGTAAGTAGTAGGATGGTATAGGCTCAGCGCTCAGCTGTCAAACCGACATATTTTCGCATCAAATGGCGGCTGCTGATGTCAACGTGCGACTGTCCACTGTAAGTCCACTTTAGCATGTGCCCCGACACGTTGCCTGCTGCGAATTCCACCACGTCAGAGACTTTTTTTTTTATATTTTTTTATATTTATTCCACTTGTTTAGACTCCGTATCTACGATACATGCAGAGCTTTCCATATCTCATGATCTAGTTCCCGTCTCTTGTGGCATCCCCCATATACAGCGCGCTCCGTGGGTCGATGTCCACTTCCGCCCGCTCCCATAGGTCTGCGTCTAGCAACCGATCCAAGGCCGGAATGAACCCCGCATGAGGCTCCTCCCGATCCCAATCTGGATGCGCAGCAATAAACCTCTCCTCTTCCTCCTGCGAAGC